>NKZA01000191.1:0-29968 GCA_002374405.1 Metschnikowia cubensis
GAACAATTGAAATGTATGTTTTTCTCTGGGGTAATACTAAATCCACCAATAATGCAAATCGTGAATAAATTTGTAAAAAAAAAAATAACTACGAAGGAAACACACAAAAGAATGACATAAACGTGAAGACGCTCCTTGTGTTTTCCTGGTGTGTTAGTTAGTATTCCGCATTCCCCCTTTCCCAGCATACGGCTTTGGGTGTAGTCCTCAAGATTTAACCCAGCTTTGGCTTGGATATTTTGATGACATCATCGCTTAGCATTATACTTTGCATACTTTGAACACATAGAAGTTACTAATACATTATCGATACGAGCGAGCCTGTAGATAATACCTACCATAAGGGAACTACCACTACTACACAATACACACTCACACCAAACAGCAATTGTACCAACTGCATTATAGTTGCCCTTAGTCGAAAACCAGCACCTTACTAAATGGTGATTTATGGGTAAAGGAGAAGTACACTTGAGGAGCAACAGTGCATACTAACCAGCTACCGAGTGTCTTGGCAATAATATTCAATGGAACACGTGACTACATCAAATATGAGTTTCCAAAATCACGGAATACCTTGTAAGATACCCCATAGGTAGTGCACTTACCCATGTCGTAATCAAGTCTTCGCTATCGGTAACTCCTAACCTGTAGCCATAGCCTTGGCTGAGAGTGACAATGTAGCCTCTTTCTTGGCGAAGCATGGCGGGTAAAAACACTTTGGTGGTGTAGAAACACAGTGTCAAGTTGATGGCTAGGGTGCGGTTGAGCTGATCTATGGGAATCTCCAAAATACTCTCGGGTTTAGCCACGGCTGCATTATTGACGAGAACAGTGGGGATTCCAATCTTTCTCTCGAGGTATTTCTGACATTTGACCAAAGAAGTATATTGCGTGATGTCACATTGATGAAATTGTCACTGACTTCTAAATTCATTCCCAAAGATTTCTCCGGCCTTGAGCACTAACTCAGTCCATTTTCTTGTAAATAAATTCTTTTTTTCTCTATTCTAGCCAAAAGTCTATAACCTGCTTTTTATCATCCAATTTTGGCTTTATCATATTGTAACCGACTTTGATGACATATTTGTGATATACAATCATTGGATAATATGGGCCATAATAAAGGTTAACGAATGTTGCGCCCCGATCCAAGATGAATTCCACCGGATTAACCGGGGATGATCCCCAAGTCAAGTCATAATGTACTTGCGAATCATCACTTAATAAATCATCAGCGTTGAAGCAGATCGGGTTGTATAGTCCTTAATTTAGAAGTTCTTCATTTTCTCGGTGTTTGTCCTTCATTTAGAAGTTCTTCATTTTCTTGGTGTTTGTCCTTCATTTAAAAGTTCTTCATTTTCTCAGAGTTTGTCCTTCATTTAGAAGTTCTTCATTTTCTTGGTGTTTGTCCTTCATTTAGAAGTTCTTCATTTTCTTGGTGTTTTCCTTCATGTCGAGGTTCTTGGCGATGTTTCACAGTACCTTTTCACACATGAGTTATTTGGCCCAAGAATCAATATATCACAGTCTTTTTCAAAACGATTCAAACCAGAGATAAAACTATCTAGCAAAATTAAACAAACCAATAATTAAAAGAGTTTCGTAACCCTGCCCACAGTCGTTCAAAGCAAATGGTAATGTTTTGCACCACTTTCATTAGAATTTAATATTCTGAAATGTAAATCTTGAGAATTGCCTCATATGCACTACATTTGGAAGTCTTACCGTACCAAAAAAGGGCTAAAACGGACGGATTGAACTGGAGAGGGTTCGAAATGTTTTGTCGGACCAGTTTGAAACATTCTGAAATACTGTACAGCGCGATCATAAGTAACTTCCCTTCGCAGGGCCTGTAATATACGCACGGTTCTGATATGCATCTCTCAAATCCAAATCTCACTATGACCTCATGAATGACCTGATGCCACACACGAGGGGCCTGCTTCAATCCGTATAGAGACTTTCTTAGTTAAGGACTAAATGTTCCTTTCCTTCTTGAACATAACCTTCTGGTTGTCTCCACATAATTATTTAGATTCAATTCAGAGATATACTTTGCATTTTTGATTAACTGGGGTTCGTAAATAACTTTCTTAAATGCTTGAATAGTTTCATCTTGAGCGATGATATAATAATGGTACCTTTAGCGATAAGAAATGAACATGTTCTTTGCTTCAGTTGTGATATTTCAAAATTGTGATTTGTGACATTCTTGGTCGTTTTGGTTAATAGTTATTGTTTGCATTGTAAGGCTGTAAAGGATAATAAGGTTGTAAATGATATTGGAGAAACGGATTTATCTCTCTGTTTCATACTGGAGATTTTGATATTCTAGACTCAATTGGACTCCTGTATTCAGTCGAGTGAATTCCATGTCTAACATGATCACTTGACATGCACTACTCACATGGACTGGTCACATGGACTGGTCACATGGACTGGTCACATTGATTGGGCGCCACCCTCGGAATTGGCTGCGGCGAGGACCCCCAACACCCGTACACCACGCTACCTCAGCAGAAAAAGGCCCAACGCAAACGGGCTTTTTCCCAGGGGATTTTGATGAAACTTGGCTTGGGGGATTCCTGGAATTCCGGACTTTACAACGCATGTTTTGGTAAATGAAAAACTCTCGTGGCGCACTTGGGGAGGTCCTGTAGCTGCGCAATTCCGGCCGCGGCCCACCATTAAACAGTCGGTGCTCATAACCATACATCACTTCAGTATGTCAGATTCTGCAAACACGCCATGTTGATTATTAAAACTCCAAGCGCCCAGCACCTGTGGACACGTGATTTCATGGTTGACTTCCCCAGCACGCCTTTTTTATTGGAGGAACCATCAACAAAAAAAAAGAGATCCGTGTCTGATTACGCACTGTATTCTTACTAAAAAATGAACCACTACTGCACCTCGTACAGTTTTTTTGCTAATACTAGTACGGCGAATTTTTTGCAGTCCTCAAAAATACAATGACTGATTTTTTTTATTTAGAGAGCTCGATGTGGAATGGTTAGATGGCATTCAAGTGCGGTTGATTAACATGGCCGGAACTGGGGTAATCCGGGGGATGCGAAAGTGCAGAAACACCCGTACACCCGGCCACCCCTAGGCAAAAAAGCCCAACGCAAACGAGCTTTTTCCCCAGGGGATTTTGATGAAACTTGGTTTGGGAGATTCCTGGAATTCCGGACTTTACAATGCATGTTTTGGCGCTGAGAACGGTTTCGTGGTGCACTTTTGGAGGCCTGTAGTTGGCCAATTCCGGCCAAGCTTACCAGAACAGTGCTCATAATCACACATCATAGGTCCACTACAGTAAACACCTATGGCATTTATCCAATATTACTCCATGCTGATTATTGAAAAACCTGCACATATCATCTCCATGCTGATTATTGAAAAACCTGCACATATCATCTCCTCGCTGGATACGCTAACTCCGTCGGCCCGCTATAACCAGCCCGAACCTCTCTCGAAGAAATCATCAAGGAAACATACTAAACAGAGTACCTGACGCAAGAACAAGAACTAGCAACTGCAACACCACTAGTTATGTTCTTGCAGTACCTGAACACCACTAGTTATGTTCTTGCAATACCTGACCATCACTAGTTATGTTTTTGCAGTACCTGACCACCACTAGTTATGTTTTTGCAGTACCTGACCACCACTAAATTCATGATGGTTCTGCTGACCAAGAAAGGAGGCGTTTGAACGATCAATATAGAGAAGGCGTGGGATCGAAACTTGTCTCCAGAACAATAGCAGTCGTTGTTCCAGATCTCACATTGGTTGAAATAACTTCGCAGCATATGTCAAATCCCCAGCGTCGGATTATGCCAAGCACGTTTTCTTCACCTTCACAGTAACCATCAAGCCACACGTTTCCCTCGAAAACATCCAGCTGGCTTACTTGGCTTGTATGTTTGCTGGCCCCGAAATTGTATCCGACGGCAAGACGTAGATCTCCACCTCGAAGCAGTTCTGGTTCCACCTTCTGATGCTAATCACGCGAGCATCCACCGGGTGACACCAGCACGAATAGAACTGGGAGTTTTCGAGCTTTCCATCCGAATTGATGATCAACTCATTTTGGGCCATTCTAGGTCCAAATGCAAACATGCCTGCATACGTCCCCAAGTATCCGTCGGTGAATGTATTTATGCTGAAAGCATATTTGCCGTCCTCCAAGATGAATTCAACCGGAATCTCCCTTGCAATGTCATAATACATAATACTGATATCAATTCCATAACTTGGAACTACTTCCGCAGAGAGAGGAACCTTTGCCTCATTGATTTTGACGAAAAGAATATATGTGGGGTATTGACCAACGGATGTGCCATTCGGCTTGAGTTTGTCCACACTTGGTTTTTTTTCTGGCTCTTTCTCGTCCATTTCCACGGGTATTATTGAGCTTTTATGCGTTGGTATAGCCTGCATGTCTTCCACACTAGCTGTATTTTGCGGCAAAAGGTATAATCCCACCTCAAAACAGTCATCGTAAATATTTTCGGTGGTGATGATTTCAAGATTGGTAAACGACAAGCATGAGTAGTAAACCGAGTTGTGGAGCTTCATATTTGCGTCTAACATCAAGTCGGTCGGAAAGACAGCAGGGCCGAACACAAGCGTCCGTCCATAGATTCCAAGAAACCCATTATGGGTAGAGCCTATGCTCATAGCAGTACTGCCCCAAATCTCAAACTCAACAGCGTGTTGACAATTGCCTCCGTAACACAACACACTGTAAATATTTCCGTCAATATCATACAGAAATGCTCCAAGGGGTGTTATGGTACTACCAAACCTTGCATGTAACACATATACCACGTCTGCGGACACGGACGGCAGGGTCTGCCCGGGTTCTTTTACCAACTCAATATCTTTTCCGGGAATTACTTCCCAAAATAGCTTATTTTTGATTTTACCAAGCGCTTTGGTCCCCGAGACACCTTTTCCCAAGGAATGATCAACCACCAAATCGATATGAAAGAGGTAGATAGATGTCCTGAAGCATGACAGATAGAGCCGATTTGACGCTATGTTGTCATCGCATGAGAAGAATTCAGCAAGGTGAAGCTTCTGATACTTATCCAACATCAAATCCGTGGCTGTGGTGTTAGGCCCGTAAGTGAGCATCTCATTGTAGACGGTAACGTACCCATTATAGCCTCCGTTAAAACTCTTAGCGTAATAGCCCCCCTCGAATGAGAATTGAATCGGGACTTTGCAATCGTCTCCGTGACACATGACACTATAAGCAAGTCCATTATTGGCGTAGTGCCGAGCTCCTAGAGGCACCAAAATACCATCAAGTTGAGCAAATAACACATATGAAACGTCCGTGGACGCCAGTGTGGGGTTGTTGTCATCGTCTTCCAGGAGCGAGACCTCATTGTTGCCAAATGTCTTTCTTTTTCCTGGGAGAGCCACATCTATCCTCCCAGGCACAGCTTCCTTGCCGTTGCTTAAAAGGTAGATCTCCACCTCAGAACAGGGGAGAGAGCCACGAACGGTAGATATCACATAGTACCCACTAATGGTCAAGCATGAAAGGTAGTTAGCATTGTGGAGCCTCCGGTCATCTCCCAACATCAAATCGGTCGCACCTAAACCAGGCCCAAAAGAAAGCACCTGATCGTATATTGCAAGGGGCCCATTTTTGGCAGTATTTATGCTGGTAGCAGTGGAGCCTTTCAAATAGAAGGACACCGGGTTCTTGACATTAGGTCCATGAATTAGCATGCTAAAATGAAGTTTAGCATGGGAATGAGGCTGAGCCCCAAGAGGGATCATAGTGCCATTGACCTTTGCAAACAACGTATATGGCAAGTTCCTGGTCAGAGGCGAGAGGCTCAGGTCCGTTTCCGCACGTCCAAATGAATTTCTGCGTTGTCCAAGCACCGGGCTTTCCAAAACAGGCGTCTTTTTGTTTGCAGAGGTGTTCTGTATAAAGTGTTTTGCAGCCGCTGCTTCGGAATGCAAGAGGTAGATATTCACCATAAAGCAGGTAGGGCTGAAGCGATGGGTGGAAATGACTCGACTATTATCAAAGTTATCACAAGAGTAGTAAATTGCATTGCGGAGCCTTCCATTTTCATTCAATCTCAAATTTGTAGCAGGAACACTGGGGCCGAAAGCGAGTACGCCACCCTCGACTCCGAGGTACCCATCATGCGTAGTATCTACGCTCACGACGAAGCCGTCATCCATTCGAAACTCAATAGTTTCGGTTATTTGGTATCCGTGACACAAGGAGTTGAAATTGTTTTCTTCTTCGAAGAAGCGACACGCCCCAAGAGGCACCATATTATCGTTGATTTTGGCAAACAACATATAAGACCAGTTGTGGGTCAAGGGGCTTGCAACTGTCTGCGGTTCCGTGAGAACTGCCTCATTGCTTTCGTAGCGGTAGTAGACCTCCTTCTTGGTATAATATGTAGATTCTTCATTGTCAGGCGTGGTCGTTTCATGAGCGCTTGGACTAGGGAAGAATGGGAGGTGGCTCTTTTCGAGGTCATGGCTGAATTTGGTGGGGCCGAAAACAGGATCCAAGTCAAATGGAGGGCTACCATCCACCATGGATTTTTCTTTGTTGAAGGTGGGTCCACTTCTGAGAAACGTAGGTCCTTCGGGTACGTTTGCATAAGGAGCATGTTTGTTGCGGATTTCCCTGAGTGGCAGGAACAACGACTCTTTGTTTGGGTCGGCAAAAGCAAGTGACTGGTAGAAGCGACGCCTATTATTGTTTTCAGCTGGAGGTGTTTTAGCGGAAACCGGTTTCTTAGTGGAAGCCGTTTTTTCAGAGGGAACAATCTTTTCAGTGAAAGCCCTTTTTTCAGTGGGAACCGGTTTCTTAGAGGAAGCCGTTTTTTCAGGGGGATCAGTCTTTTCAGTGGGATCAGTCTTTTCAGTGGGAACAGTCTTTTCAGTGGAAACCGGTTTTTCAGTGGAAACCGTTGCTTCAGTGGAAACCGTTTCTTCAGTGGAAACCGTTTTTCTAGCCGGAACCTTGGGTTTATAAGGCAAGAGAAAGAGATCCACCTCAAAGCAATTTTCACTGTGCAAGCTCTTCATTTCATAGAAAATCTTGTGCACATGGCTGTCAGGTGCCACCTTGCACGAATGAAAACGGCCATTTAGAATCTTGTTGCGATGGCCCAATTGCAAACGAGCCGCATCCACCGCATGCCCAAACACAATGAGAGGCTCAATAAAACCTAAGGGCTCCTGGTTTGGACCGTACGCATAGTTATCTTCAGTCAAGTTGAATGCGGCGGGCGTAGCGCGTGGGTGTCCATAAGAAAGCACATTCATATGTTCGAATTCCGAAAACGGAGTTCCCGAAAGAGGCATGAAAGAGTAATTGACCTTGGCAAATAGGGCGACCGGCTTGCCGGAGTGTGCCCAAACAGTGGCCGTAAGAAGGGGAGCGAAAAACAAGGGAATTGTCTTCATGATGGTCAGCGAGAGAAAGGAATGCGGTCTGACTTATATACCCGTCGGAATGTGTTTGGCAGTCACCTATTGCCGAGCAGTGACTGTTGAAATGGAGTCACTTATTACCGAGCACCAGCAAGTGTAATGTTATTTCTGCCTGGTGTTTGGCCTTTGGGTGGCCTGACTTTAAAGTGACACCATTGGCCACCACAAACCTGCGACCACGAACCGGCGGAACTCCAAAGAGCCCCCGGATCCGTCCAGGATTGTGGCGAGCGCAGCAAGCCACAGAATAAATACCCGGAAAACCACCACTTTGGGAATGACTGGTCATGCTGTAACCACGAACACAAAAGAGTTTGTTTCGAAACCAAATTAAGGTTTCCATATTTTGCAGCTGGGGAACTTTTAGCGTGGGGGAGGGGGCTAGCAAAACATGGCGGATCATTATTTGATGGGCAAGCGGTCGTGGCCGTGGCATCAAGACTGAGGGTTCAAGATCAAATAGCTGTGCTATATCTGGCTTCCGGAAGACCTAGAGTGGGAAATAAGGTGGGTGAGCCTCGGTTGGAGTGTTGTGAGATGTGCTCTGGCATTGCATCGATCCACAACTCTCCAAAAATAAGCTATTGTGTGGTCTGGGACTATGGTGACTACACCATAAAGACATGTTGAATCCAAAACCTCAAACATCAAGTATAGCTACTCCCAATGGAAAGTTGCAATGGAGAACTTGGGTTGGTCGGATTGTGTGCAGGACCCGGTTGTTATGGCATTCTAAATCTTTTTGACTCTGCTGCTTGCAACCATGAAGTTTATTCGCAAGCAGTAGTCCATGGAGTCATGCATTTCCCTCAAAGACATCCATTTTTGGATACCTGAATCTTTTCAACTCCTAATGGTTTATATATGGAATGAGCTCCAGGAACGTAGACCCAACGATGACTCAAGGATTATGATGAGCTCCCCATCAGCGTAATGAACGCTATAAAACATTATCTGTGGTGTCTGTTTTAGACATTGGTATGTGAGACAGTGTTGTCATGTGAAGATATGCAGTCACTATCAAATCACGTGATTTGAAGTCCTTGTGGCGAAATTCCAAGGAGTTCAGAGGTTTAGTCCTTTTGTTTTCCGTCGTTTATACAAGCGAGAAATAAACAACAGTCTATTCTATTAGTGTACCAGTTAGCCCAGTATCAGTAATAGCGCTTGAAAGGGCACAACCCAAATATCAAGATGTCACACTTGATTTTCAGCAGAAGTTTCCACTCAGTAACACCATTTGTGTCTAGTAGACAGTCCTGGTGAACATTCCTGAACAGTTCTCTTAAATAGTCCTGGTTGATAGTCCTCTTTGATAATTTTGATAGTTTGTTGACAGTCCTGGTGAACCGTCCTGGTGAGCATAGTAGCAATCCACACCACACTTGAACAATACTATTGATAAAGGCCAGTATATAAATACCAATTGGGGCTATTAATAGCAACCGTCCAATGCCAAGTACTAATTCTGGTAACGGCATTGTAGGAAACCAGTAACCAGTAACCAGTAACCAGTAACCAGTAACCAGTAACCAGTAAGCCCAATCATGGAATTATATCAAGACCACTATCAGTTCAAAGACCACCATAGCAGACAAGTAACCTGTAATACCAGTATAATGCCAGTAAATCTATACTAGCAATAAAGACTGGCAATATGACGAATAATAGCATTAGTGTCCAGTGATATCAGTGATATAAGTAGCAGCAATGTTAGTCATACTAACATCAAGATGACCAGTACCACTAGTACTAGTAGTACTAGTAACTTCAGTCGATGATCCCAATGACTAGCAACACCTGTATTCCAATACCTGTAATACCACACAATAGTCTGAACTAGTCTACATCATCCACGTCGTCTTCCGCAGCAGCGTAGACGGAGCAATTGACCTCGCCAGTAGCAGTGTTAATGGACTCAATGTTTTTGCCAGCCTTAGAATTCACAAACTCATTGTTGATGAACAAACCCGTGGGCTGGGTGTATTTGTTGCCATTAAGCAAAGTGACTTCTGTTTGCAAAGGTATGGAGCTTTGGTTCAAGGGAAAAAACGTCTCGGTGCTTTGTTTCAAGGGTAAAAACATGGAGGATCTTTCTTCCACGGCTGTAAACGTCATGTATCATGGAAAATGGGTTCATTTTGGAGTGAGGGCACATGGAACTTTGGACTTTGAAAAATCATTTAAAAACCCTGGGAAAGTTAACTCCATAGCTCTTTCTTCCACTTGAAACAAACATAGATCAAGTGTGGTAGGCAAACCCAAATTGGTGTATTCAATAGGAGTTTCAAGTATATCAAGGATATCCTTTTTGATCAAGGCACTTTACACTAGTAGGAACATCCAAATGGGCCTGATGAAGTGTACCAAACAGTTTAGACTCTCAAAGAATAAAGAGAGGACATGGCCCTTCAAGCTCCTGTGGGACGTTCGGCTGCTTATTGAAGATGTCTCAATAAAATCTAAGAGACTGATAGAAGTCATAAAAGGGGTTTTCAAACTACCACCTCTAAACTTGTTAGGGCCACACATTTGCTAGCTGAAGATATTGAAATCAAGCCTTGTCTAATCTCACGCATTATCCGTATGTTGTAGTCGTAGACTAGTGGTGAAGCACTAGCACAGATACTATCAGTAGCATTAGTACAGTGGTTGTAGCACTAGCACAGATACTATCACTAGCATAGCATCGCAGTTGAGTGATAATAGTATTTCTGGTGGTTCTCGTTTTGGCTGTAACTCAGACGGTCAGTTGATGTTGTCGTTTTGGAGCACGTTGTAGATTACCACAACCTCGTCTCGGGAGCTGGAGAAGGTCGGCCCAGTACTGGTAGTAGGAATTCATCCGTACATCCAACTTTCCGATACCTTGAAAGATTGGATTGTATGTAATTTCTCTGGCATTAGGTTATATTATCAACACAAAATTACAGTAGTAGTACCGGTAGTAGCAGGAGTAGTACCGGTAGTAGCAGGAGTAGTATCTAGACACCATTCCTGGCACTTTAGAACCACCTGCTATCCCACTGCTATATTTCAAAAAGAGCACATCTCCAATTTCACTGAAGCATTTTAAAACTAACAATGATGGTTTAATATCGGCAGCGGGAGTCCTGGCCACTGATTACATCACTTCCCGGTTGCATCCAGTACCTAGTATGGTGTAAAGCATTGCAAAGTTACGCTGCAAACCTCCGATTTAAATACTGAGAGCTGCGGGTTCGGTGGCAAATGCAAACACAAATGCAAGGTCTGTGATGTATCACATCTGAAACATGCGAGCATGTATGCTGGATATATAAAGCGGCCGCGACCGCCATGCTCACCCTACCAAGAATTGCAGCCACACTCAACCAACCCCATAGCCAGCCATGATACAAATCGGAGGATTGAAGGTATTGTAATAGTGTTACGTTGTTACTATTTTAGTAATCTTCATATATGTCCTTACCAAAATTGGCCTTGCTACTTCCATCAGATCGAGCCTCGTTCGAGAATTTCAATCTCTTAAGTCCCACAAGAGTGATGTCCCCATAATAATTAATGGCTGTTCAGATTTGTTAAGGAGTAAATACTAAGGACTTTCTAATCACAGAGGTACCAATTTACTAGGATCCAAATACTGCTCAAAGACTGTTTTCCCATAGGACTAGTAGAAATTACTTCTTTCTTAGTTCTGGGTCATTTCTGTTGAGAGTACATTCTCGTGAACGAAGTGTGGAACTTTAGTGACCATCTTAATATGTATATTAGGATCGGTATCTAATATACTCCGGGACCCCTTTTCCGTCCTCCTACATGAAATCCTCGTCCCTTATAGACTCATCTGTCCCAGTTCTCCGTCTACTCCCATTGTCTCCTGCAAGCCAATACCCAAAGTCCAGACGAGACTAGACAACAGCTTGACGAAAACACTAGAGATGGCCTTTCCTTCATCTGTGAACAATCACTTGAGCATGCACTACACTCGCATGGGCAGATCACTTGAGCATGCACTACACTCACATGGGCAGATCACTTGAGCATGCACGGCACTGAGACCTCAAGTTCAATAGTCTCAGTATTAAATCCCGTCACGTGCGCACGGCTGAAGGAACCGGCCGGTGTTGCGACGGGGCCGTGGTAAATGCCGCACATCCGTACACCTCCAAATTCAACTGGCTTCAACCAGAAGAAAAAAGTGTGTCGGAGTTGCATTCGATACAGGTGAGTGGGGAAGGGGTGTGTATGGTACCTTTTATCTTGACGTGTTACTTTTTTTTCTTCATTTTTCTTTTTCTTCCTTGGTACTTCTGGCCGAGCCGCACACAAATGTCTCATCTCGGCCGCACTTTGGACCGACACGCTCATATATAAATACCCATTCCCAAACAACCACACACTCGATATTTATTACGAGCAATCCTTCCACGCTTGATTTACTATCATCACCTAATTCCTCCATCCAAACCCTTCCCCAAACCCCTCCCCAAACTAACTAACCCCTACCCCATTCTTGGCATGAGTTCCAGTTCGACACTCGAAGATAAGAGTGCGCCTTATGAGCCTACGCAGCACTACGCTGAATACAGCGGAAAAGAACCAGAAAAAAAGGGAAACTACGAGCAGGACAGCTGCCTGCATCTAAGCCGCCACAAGTCCCGTGACGGAGTCAATTCCATCATCAGCAAACTCGAACAAGGCTCCGCGGTCGTGGGCCTTGGGCCTTTGGAGCAGCCCTACGATCTTCAACGCGCGGTTTCGCACCCAGATCCGAATTCCACTGCACATCCCCAAGACCCATGGAAATACCTTGTGGACGCCGAAACGGGCTTGAGGCTCGTGGAGTTTGTGCCGGGCGATAAGGGCAACCCCAAGCTGATTTCAAATGCTCGCAAGTGGCTATTTACGGGACTTTTGGGCATGATCTGTTTTGTCGTGGCCCTAGGCTCGGCTATAGTCACTGGAGATATGGCGACTCCTGCAGAATACTTTGGTGTTTCCGAAGAGGTGATTATTCTATCCACCGTGACTGTTTTCGTGTTGGGTTTTGGCTTTGGACCGTTGGTTTTTGCTCCTGCGTCCGAGGAAATCGGCCGTAAACCCATATATGTGGTGACTTTGGGTCTCGCTGTGATCTTCATTATTCCCTGTGGCTTGGCCAGAAACATCGCCACCATGTTGGTGTGCCGTTTAATTGACGGCTTGCTTTTTTCCGCTCCCATGTGCTTGATTGGGGGCTCGTTGTCCGATATCTGGGATGGTAAGGAGAGAGGAAAAGCCATGGCGGTGTTCTCAGCAGCGCCCTTTTTGGGTCCGGTCATGGGCCCTATTTTCGGAGGGCTTCTTGGCGATTTCACCAGCACCTGGAGGTGGATCTACTGGACGCTTCTTATTGTTGCGGCCTTCTTCTACGTGGTGTTTGTGCTTGTTGTCCCTGAAACCCACCATAATACGCTTTTGAAGAAGAGAGCTGTGCACTTGAGGAAAACCACGGGCGACAACTCGTACATGGCCTTGTGTGAGTTGAAGGAACGGTCCAAGGCGGAGATTGCCAAGACCTCTCTTCTCCGTCCGTTCCTCTTGTTGAGCGAGCTCATTGTGTTCTTGATCACCATCTATATGTCCGTGTGCTATGGTTTGCTCTACATGTTCTTCTTTGCTTTTCCGGTGGTATATATGGAGGGCAAGGGCTGGTCTGCATCCAAGACAGGCATCATGTTTATTCCGATTGGTGTGGGAGTGCTTGTTGCGTGTGCTGTGACTCCGTTCATCAATAACGACTACAACAAAAGAGCCCAGCCTTACCGGGACCGCGGAGAGTTGCCTCCTCCGGAATTGCGCTTGATCCCTATGATGTTCGGGTGCTGGTTTCTCCCCGTGGGCTTGTTTGCCTTTGCATGGTCTTCGTATTCCTACATCTCTTGGGCCGGACCTTGCTTTTCGGGGTTCGCCGTGGGTTTCGGCTTCTTGTGCCTCTACAATCCTGCAAATAACTACGTGGTCGACTCATACCAACACTACGCCGCGTCTGCCTTGGCTGCAAAGACATTTGTCCGGTCGGTGTTCGGAGCGCTGGTGCCCTTGTTCACCATCCAGATGTACCATCGTTTGGGCAACCAGTGGGCCACATCTTTGATGGCGTTTATTTCCTTGGCCTGCTGTGCCATTCCATACTTGTTTTTCTTCTATGGTGCCAGAATCAGGAAGTTCTCCAAGTACGCCTATTCGCAATAGGCGTATGGAGGCCATACTACTGAGTGCCATACTGAGTGCCATACTGAGTGCCATACTGAGTGCCATACTGAGTGCCATACTGAGTGCCATACTGATGAGTTCTAATACTCAGTGCCATACTACTAAGTACCGTATTATATGGTAATGTAACCTAGTCTTAGTGTCCATAGGCCAGCCATCATCCAGTAATTTCACACCAATCCCAGAAGTCAGAGTCTCTCGTAAGAGTATGTAGAATTAGTATAAGAATAAAGAATAAGAATGTAGAAGTGGAAGTGGAAGTCTCCATACTACGACTATACTGTTAGATCCCCAATATGCAGGATCCTGTATATGGACGGTTCTAAAACCTACTCTGTTCAATCGTAACTGGCCATTCCGGTGCCCCATTGCTGTACAAAGTGCTACAAATAATCTCTTTCGAATATTCTGGAACAAAGCTTGCCATTGTTCAGAGGAGAGTTTTCCGGAACACGTTTTCTCAAAGTTGTAAGCCATTTCGGAGAATCTCCACGAACCAGCTAAGTATTCGAATGTATTAAAGACCATAACATATACTGCCACCGTTCTTTTGCTTCATGAATCACTTTACCATAAACCTTTTTGCAGATCCTTTTGGATTTTAGCATGATTCCATTCTTACTCGGTGTGGTTATCCCAAAAAAGGGAATTTCGGTTGCGGCCATACCAAGTGGAAACCACTGTTTCCCGTCCGATCAACGTTAGTTAAGCCACTTAGGGCCACAGTGAGTAATGCAGTGGGAGACCATGTGTGAAATTGTGGTGCTGCAATCTTTTTTCCTTCAGCAGGGTATTTGTCAGAAGCGTTTTGTATCCACTTCTTCTTAAATATTGTGCATACATGTGGAGCGATTCAAGGTACTTGCGGATGGGTTGAGTGCAGAGCAGTGAGTTTTTCCTTTTTGTACAGTGTTTTTCAAAACGATTCAAGCCAGCGAGATGAAACGACTCAAACCAGCGAGATGAAACGATTCAAACCACACTAGCAAAATTAGACAAACCAATAATTAAAGGAGTTTCGTAACCCTTTGCACTGTCTTTCAAAGCAAATGTTCACCAATTTTCATTAGAATTGAATGAGATGAAAAGTTGAATCTGGAGGATTGCCTTATATGCAGTGCATCTTACAGTACCAGTGATTGGGCAAAACGACGGAACTGAAGTGGAGAGGTATGAAACGTTTGATTACTGGTTTGTATAATTTCTAGTGTGGTGTATAATTTCTAGTGTGGTGTATAATTTCTGGTGTGGTGCATAATTTCTGGTGCGGTTTGAATACAGTGCTTTTCAAATCTATTCAGACAAAATGTTTCGAACCAAAAAAGTAGAATGATTCATACAGTGCCTCAAAAGATTCAAATCAATAATTCAAAACGTTTCATACCTCTCCAGTTCTGTCCCGTCCGTTCTACTCCACACTGGCACTGTAAGACTCCCAAAAGTACACTGTTTTTGAAAACCATTCAAACCAACACAGCAAAATGTTTCGTACTCCTTCGCACAATCTTTCAAACCAAATGTTCACCAACTTTCATTAGAATTCACTATTTGAAATGTTAAATCTGGAGGATTGCTTCAGACATAGTACATCTGGGAGACATTTGGGAGACATCTGGGAGTCTTTCAATATTAATCAAAGGTCAAACGGACGGAACTGAGAGGTATGAAACGTTTTGAATTATTGGGTTGTATAATTTCCTAGTGTGGTTTGAATCTTTTTATTGTGCGGGTTTGAATAGTTTTGAAAAACACTGTACAGCAAGACCCCAAAAGTACATATGAGGCAATCCTCAAGATTTAAATTTCAGAATAATGAATTTTATTAAAGTTGGTGTAACATTACGCCATGATTTGAAATACTGTGAGGGGTACGAAGCTTTTTGTATCATTGGTTTGTTTATTTTGCTGCGTTAGTTTGAACAGTTTTGGTGCGGTCGTTTCATAGTTCTAAGAAATTTTTACAGTGTTTTTAAAAACTATTCAAACCACACTAGAAAAATAATAAGCCAATAACTCAAAAGGTTTACGCCTTGCAGTTCAGTTTCTTTCGGTTTGAACCTTGACTAATATTGCAAGACTCCTAGATTTATCACCTATTAGACAATCATCCAGATTTAACGCAAAAAGGTGATTGCACAATTTGCAAAAAACTTCATCACACTGAATTTTGATTAAAGTTTGTGTGAAACATTACCATTTGGTTTTAAAGAGTGTGCGAAGGATTGCGAAACACTTTGTCGCTTTGGTTTGATAGTTTTCAAAAACACTGTACTGTACTTCATTTTGATAGTGTGAATCGTTTTGCTGCGCTCGTTTCAATAGTTTTGAAACACACTGTAGTTTCGAATAACATTGTACAGTGTTTTTGAAAATATTCAAACCAGCCCGATACAACAAGTCTAACCACTAGCAAATTAAACAACCAATAATCTAAAACGTTTCGTACTCTTCCAGTTCAGTTCCATCCGTTTGACCCTTGATGAATATGGAAAGACTCCCAAAAGACTTCAAAAGTACTGCATATAAGGCATCCTCCAGATTTAACTTTTCAAAGTGAATTCTAATGAAAGTTGGTGAACGTTTGGTTTGAAAGAATGTGAGGTAGGAAAAATTCTGTGGTGCTGGTCTGAATAGTTTCAAAAACACTGTATGCACTACATTTGGAAGTCTTACAGTACCAGAGAAGGGCTAGAACGTACGGAATAGAGCTGGAGGGTTCGAAACTTTGAATTTTTGGTTTGAATCGTTTTGTCGCAGTGGTTGAATCATTCTGTGGTGCTGGTCTGAATAGTTTCAAAACACTGTAAGATTCTTTTAGCCCTGTATGCAGTTGCGGAGGAGTGAAGAAGTCAGCCCAGGTCAAAGCTAAACATCCGTGCCTCTACACAAATGCTATTGGCCTTTCTTGTGTCATGAGGTATATTGTGTCCTGCCTCAGTTGATGCATGTGGTGTTTACTGACTTTTCTTTCATATTGGGGGCCACACATGACCAAAGTCACGCGAGTGGCTGCGAGCCAGAGAAACACCAAGAGCTGTTTTGCCAATAGGACAAGTGAAGAGCTATCAACGTGTGCCCAACTCATCTAAGGAAGACTTGTTGGGTTAGACTTACATATACCTGTATAACATAGTAAGCGTGTGTTAGAAAACTATTCATAAGAGGAGGTGTTATTTTGTATAGCCAGCGATTGACTGCGAAAAACCGCGAACTGTACACTTTAACACAATTTTTTTCGAAACTATTCAAACCAGTGGCACAATTCAACAAACCCATATTCAAAAAGGTTTGTACCCCTTTTCCGAATCTTTCAAATCATAGCGTATTTTACACCAACCTTCATTAGAATCATTATTGTGAAGTGGAAATCTTGAGAATGGAAATCTTGAGAATTGCCTGTGTATATTTATGAGTCTTGCAGTACCAGTAATGAGCAAAACGGACGGACTGAAGTGGAGCGGTACAGTGTTTTTGAAAACGATTCAAACCAAAGGGGCAAAATTTTTCTTACTCCTCACAGTCTTTCAAACCAAATGTTCATACCAAATTTCATTAGAATTCAATGTGATGAAAAGTTGAATATGGAGAGTTGCCTTATATGTAGTACATTTGGGGTCATTTGGGAGCGTTGCAGTACCAATCAAGGGTCAAACAGATGGAACTGAACTGGAAGAGTACGAAACGTTTTATATTATTGTTTTGTATAATTTGATAGTGTCATTTGAATTGTTTTATCGCGCTGGTTTGAATATTTTCAAAAACACTGTATGAAACGTTTGATTACTGGTTTGTTTAATATGCTAGTGGTTTGAATTGTTTGCCATGCTGCTTTGAATAGTTGAAAGACACTGTAATAGTAAATACATAGTAAATACTGTAATACTGTAATAGTAAATACTGTAATACTGCACTAGTAAATACTGTAATACTGTAATAGTAAATACATAGTAAATACATAGTAAATACATAGTAAATACATAGTAAATACATAGTAAATACATAGTAAATACATAGTAAATACATAGTAAATACATAGTAAATACATAGTAAATACATAGTAAATACATAGTAAATACATAGTAAATACATAGTAAATACATAGTAAATACATAGTAAATACATAGTAAATACATAGTAAATACATAGTAAATACATAGTAAATACATAGTAAATACATAGTAAATACATAGTAAATACATAGTAAATACATAGTAAATACATAGTAAATACATAGTAAATACATAGTAAATACATAGTAAATACATAGTAAATACATAGTAAATACATAGTAAATACATAGTAAATACATAGTAAATACATAGTAAATACATAGTAAATACATAGTAAATACATAGTAAATACATAGTAAATACATAGTAAATACATAGTAAATACATAGTAAATACATAGTAAATACATAGTAAATACATAGTAAATACATAGTAAATACATAGTAAATACATAGTAAATACATAGTAAATACATAGTAAATACATAGTAAATACATAGTAAATACATAGTAAATACATAGTAAATACATAGTAAATACATAGTAAATACATAGTAAATACATAGTAAATACATAGTAAATACATAGTAAATACATAGTAAATACATAGTAAATACATAGTAAATACAGTAATAGTAAATACTACAATATACTGTAATACGATTACTACAATACAGTGTTTTTCAAAACTATTCAAACCCTCACGATAAAAAGATTCAAACCCGGACGATAAAACCATTCAAACCACACTAGCAAAATTAAACAAACTGGTAAGTCAAAAAGCTCCGTATTTATGACCATAAAAATGCTAAGGATTAAGGATTTGAAATATGGTGTTTATGTGAAGTCCTAATTAAATATTCAAAACAGTAACTTTTTGAATTATTGGTTTCTTTAATTTTGCTAGTGGTTTTGAAAAACACTATATTGTACAGTATTTTTAAAACTTTTCAAACCCGCGTAATAAAACAATCAAACCACACTAGCAATATTAAAAAAACCAATACAGTGTTTTTGAAAACTCTTCAAGCCAAAGCGGCAAAAAGTTTCGCACAGTCTTTCAAACCAAATGTTCACACCAACGTTTATTAGAATTCAAGATTCTGAAATGTTGAATCTGATGATTGCCTTATAGGTAATAAATTTAGGAGTCTTGCAATAATCAAGGGTTAAGACGGACGGAACTGAAGTGGCACGGGTACGACACTTTTTGAATTACAGTGCTTTTCAAAACGACCAACGCGGCACAATTAAACAGACCAATGATTCAAAAGGTTCGTACCCCTTCGCCCAGTCTTTCAAACCATGGCATAATAGTTCCACACCATCCTTCATTAGAATCAGTATTCTGAGATGTTAAATCTTGAGCATTGTGTGATAGGTATATTTATGAGTTTTCCAGTACGTGATGAGGCAAAGGGATGGAACTGTGTGGTTTGAATCGTTTATTGCGCTGGTTTGAATAGTTTTGAAAAACACTGTACTGTAATATCATTACTACAATAGGAAATACTACAATACCAATACCAATACCAATACCAATATCAATATAAATATCAATATAAATATCAATACCAATACCAATATCAATACCAATATCAATACTACAATAATTATTATAGTCAGTTCAGCCATAGATAGTGCCCTCTCTATTTAACTATATGAAGCTCTAAAAAGGTGACAAGATGAGCGCACTGTCCCATGGCTAGGAATGGCGCGGTGACAGTGTTTTTGAAAACTACAGTGTTTTTGAAAACGATTCAAACCAAAGCGACAATGTTTCACAATCCTTAGCACACTCTTTAAATAATGATGTTTCACACCAACTTTAATCAAAATTTAATGTAATGAAATGTTAAATCTGGAGGATGCCTTATATGTAGTACATTTGGGGTCATTTGGGAGTGTTGCAGTACCAATCAAGGGTCAAACGGATGGACAGTGTTTTTGAAAACTATTCAAACCAGCCCCACAAAATGTTTCGAACCAAGAAGATAGAATGATTCAAACAGTGCCTCAAAAGATTCAAATCAATAATTCAAACGATTCATACCAATAATTCAAACGAATTATACCAATAATTCAAAACGATTCATACCTCTCCAGTTCTGTCCCGTCCGTTCTACCCCACACTGGCACTGTAAGACTCCCAAAAGTAGTACATCTATGGCAATCCTCTAGCTATAAGATTTCAGAACATTGAATTCTGAAGAAAGTTGGTGTAAAACATTACGCCATTTGCTTTATGAGACTGTGCGAAGGGGTACGAAACTTTTTAAATACAGTGTTTTTGAAAACCATTCAAACCAGCGCAACAAAATGTTTCGTACTCCTCACAGTCTTTCAAACCAAATGTTCACCACTTTTCATTAGAATTCAATGTGATGAAATCTTATAGCTAGAGGATTGCCATAGATGTACTACTTTTGGGAGTCTTTCCATTTTCATCAAGGGTTAAGACGAAAGGAATGGAGTGGCACGGGTACGAAACTCTTTAAATTATTGGTTTGTATAATTTGCTAGTGTGGTTTGAATCTTTTATCGTGTGGGTTTGAATCTTTTATCGTGTGGGTTTGAATCTTTTATCGTGTGGGTTTGAATAGTTACGAAAAACACTGTAATTGGTTGGTTAACTTTGCTAGTGTGGTTTGAAACGTTTTATCGAGCTGCTTTGAAGAGTTTTGAAAAACACTGGAACTGGAGTGAAAGGGTACGGTGTTTTTTGAATGATTGGTTGTTTGATTTGCTAGTGTCATTTGAATTGTTTTATCGCGCTGGTTTGAATATTTTCAAAAACACTATATTCAAACCAGCGTAACAAAATGTTTCGTACTGCTCACAGTCTTTCAAACCAAATGTTCACCACTTTTCATTAAAATTCAATGTGATGAAAAGTTGAATATGGAGAGTTGCTTATATACAGTGCATCTTACAGTACCAGTGATGAGACAAAATGACGGGACTGAAGTGGAGAGGTATGAAACGTTTGATTACTGGTTTGTATAATTTCTAGTGTGGTGTATAATTTCTAGTGTGGTGTATAATTTCTAGTGTGGTGTATAATTTCTAGTGTGGTGTACAATTTCTAGTGTGGTGTACAATTTCTAGTGTGGTGTACAGTGTTTTTCGACACTATTCAAACTAACGCAGCAAAATAAACAAACCAATGATTCAAAAAGGTTTGTACCCCTTCGCCCAGTCTTTCAAACCATGGCATAAGAGTTTCACACCATCCTTCATTAGAATCAGTATTCTGAAATGTAAATCTTAAGAATTGCCTCATGTATATTTATGAGTCTTGCAGTACCAGTGATGGGGCCAAACGGACGGAACTGAACTAGAGAGGTATGAAACGTTTTTAAATATTGGTTTGTTGAATTTTGCTAGTGTGGTTTGAATCGTTTCATGGCGCTGGTTTGAATAGTTTTCAAAAACACTGTATAATTTCTAGTGTGGTTTGAAATTTTATCGTGCGGTTTGAATCTTTTATCGTACGGTTTGAATCTTTTATCGTGCAGTTTGAATAGTTATGAAAAACACTGTACACCTTTTTCTACGCACCGGTGCTTACAGTGTTTTTGAAAACTATTCAAACCAGTGCGACAGAATGTTTCAAACTCGCCCGACAAAATGTTTCGAACCAAGAAGATACAATGATTCAAACAGTGCGACAAAAAGATTCAAACCAAGACTTCAAAAGTTTCGAACCCTCTCCAGTTCTGTTCTGTTCGTTTTAGCCTTGACTGGTACTACAAGACCCCAATGTAGATATGACGCAAACCTCCAGATTTAAATTTCAGAATAATGAATTTTATTAAAGTTGGTGTAACATTACGCCATGGTTTGAAAGACTGTGAGGGGTACGAAGCTTTTTGAATCATTGGTTTGTTTATTTTGCTGCGTTGGTTTGAATAGTTTTGAAAAACACTGTACAACTGCAGGAGTGTGGAGGTAGACCCCAGATCATAAGAATCTGGGCCATGTCCATTTTGCTTACGATCAAAATGTCATCTGTATGAGGTATCTCCAGATGTCTCCAAGAGTCCCCACCAAGTGACCGAAGCGAATGACCGAAGCCAATGACCGAAGCTAATGTCCCAAATCGAAATGTCCCAAATCGAAATGTCCCAAATCGAAATATCCGAAGCCAAATCCCGAATTTAATAACTGAAACGCTCTTCGTCTCTTGAAGTATGCACTTCGTGAACTTATGTTTCATTCGTACTCTCCTGGAGTATCCTCTGGGGAACGCACTTCTCCAGCAGTATTCAATCTTGTCGACACTATGAGTTTAGTGTGTTTGAGGACATTACACCATGGCTAATTTATGGTCCACCTGGTGCCACTTCCTGGACTGTGGATCATGTGTTAGCTAATCTACAGCCATAGTCTGCAACAACATATCCACGATGCACTCCGTTCACGCCAGAGACTTGTCGACACATCTTGCATGTTCAACAAGAGACACGTGCTGGTTGAAGACAGAGGGTGAGAAAACCCGCTACAATTCACCCAATCACGTAAACGGTTTGAAGGTGCCTGATATTGGAACACTTATTCCATTCTCAATTCCCTTAGGGGTTATGATCATGGGCCTACCATAGTTTCAAAGTACCACCAGTGGCGGGTCTTCTCTTGGAGATTATATGAGCAGCGCAGATTCTTCTAAATTTGAAATGATCACATCAAATGATCACATCAAATGATCACATCAACTCATCACATCAAATGATCACATCAAATGATCACATCAAATGATCACATCAAATGATCACATCAAATGATCACATCAAATGATCACATCAAATCATCACATCATCAAGAATCTTCGGCCAATGAAAAACAGCCAGTATGGGACGTTGCTTTCCAAGTCTTTGTATGGGTTTGCAAATACGAATTTCTCATTATATTTGACTAGGAGATCTGCGACATTCAGCTTTCCTTTCATAAAGGTGACTGCACAGCTGCCTTTGAAAGTGAAACCAGGTGTGTGGTTCGGCCAGGATGCAGCCTCGGTCTCTATTTCTAGGTTATCTTCCAAATTCAACAGCCTAGAGCCAAGAGAACTTCCATGCATCCAGGTGCTTATAAGCAAGAGCTGTGAAGTGTACGATGTCCAGATGAAAGAGTACTTTTCGTCCAGTGGCTCGAGGAGTCTCTGAGATTTGGGCTGCTCCTGGTGCAACATCAATATGTCCCATTCTTGTTCTTCCCTCCGTTTGGGGATCGAAAAGGTCAACTCATACTACTATTCCAGTATCCTCCAGCTTCTTTCTTTACATCAGTGTGAGGCGATTGCAGGAGGGAAACCTTCGTCTAGCTACAACTTCTTTGGAGTAGGGGAATAGAGACAGAAAGAATACAAGACAGACAGAACTGGAGATAGGAGATGAGATGGACAGAAGACAGAAGACAGAAGACAGACAGACGGAAGACAGAAGACAGAAGACAGAAGACAGACAGACGACAGAAGACAGACAGACGACAGAGAGACGGAAGAAACGGAGAAACGTGGTGAAAATTAGTGCTGGTCATGAACACTATGTCAACTGTTAGTTATAAAGTCTTGTTCAATATTGCTGGGTCTGGTATTGGGAGTCTATTATCGTCTCAGTTTCCATTCGCTCAGTTTCCATTCGCTCAGTTTCCATTCGCTCAGTTGTTGTTCTGGAGGTGCTTTTTTGGTGTACTAAAACCGGTTTAACCCATAAATAAGCAAACTCATCAGCAAATACTTTCGCTGATAAGTTTGTTTCGGTGCCTGTGGTGAATTGGTGGGTTCTTAAATCCTGGACTTGGCTTGGTGTACTGGTGTATCACCATGCTCACCCACTCATCACTCTGCACATTATGCACCACCACATTATGCACCACCACAACCCGAATACCCACAAGACGGGGCGAAAACTCGATGCATTTGAACGGTTCGAGAACCGGCCGAAACGGCGGCCGTTGAGCGATATGTCCAACCAGAAAAATCGGCGCTCGAAAAACGGCCTTTTGAGGAAAAGTGCTCATGCTAACCATAACAATGCCCTAGGAGTCCTGAATAATCACCCGAAAGCTGTGGAAATAGGCCTAAATGCCCAGAAAAGACCCTTTTCGGTGCTGGAAAACGAAAGGCCGAAAAAAATTAGTCCAAACCACTGGAACCCGTTTTCCTTCTTTGATGCTAAAAAGTCAAAGTCAGATCTGCGCTTACCTGCAGTCCGCCAGCTTTCCCATGCTTTCCGGAGTCTAGATACTCCCGGGAGGGGAATCAAAACGGAATCCTGGCATATAGACTCGCAGAATTCTCTGGAATCGGCGGAGAAAGCCGGGCTCCAGGCCTTTGACGTCCGGAATAGCGTGCTATATGCAGGCCACTCTGTTTCCAGCACCAGTTCCCGTTCCATACCCAAAATGGTTCCCTACAACAGCGTAGTTGCACGCAGCAATGCGCTAATCCGGACGTTTTGCGATGAAGCCAAGCTAGGGAACCGTAAACGGACTGTGGAAAGCGCAGGTCACGTGACTCATATCATTGTCAAGGCTTCCAGTCCCAGTCCCCTTCTAAGTGCCGTGACGACGGGTCTGGGCGAGGAGATTCTACTAGCGAATACAGAGAAGGTGGTGCTTACCGTGGGCGCCAGGTTGGTCTTGGGGCTGTATACAGGTACCCGCCCCAGAATGTACACTTCCTGGAGTCTCCACTAGCCCATGCTGGCCAATGCAGGCATTGTCCATATTAAGAAAATAACTTTATAGTTAACAGTAAAGCTGAAGTAAATGGAAGTGAAGTGAACAAGATTAGAGTAGACCCACCAATAAATATTGAGTGTCTGGAGTATGTGGTTATGGGCCCGGAGTCTATTATCCTTCAATTCCCGGTCCCATAGTTTCTGGCCTCAGGTTCTATTTCAGGTCAGTGAACCAGGTCCTTCATTTCCTTCCAATTTCTCGAATTTCTCCAAACATTGCCGAATGTATTACCATGCTTTAAATTGTAAGATCCTTCACCTGGATTTCAATTCAAGTCCCTCAAAAATCTTCAAACATCTATAAGTTCCTAGGTTGTCAAGTCCCTGCTTTTCGACATTTCCAAGTGACTTGTTCCTTGATACCTGTTCCTGCTTCATAATATCTTTCAAGGTCCGCACAGCATCTCATTGTCACTGATTTCAGGGCTTTCAATTTCTTCAAGCCCTTTTTTTCTTCGGATCCCAATTTTCCAGTCCCTTGTTTACCCAACTTTCAAATTTTCCTTGTCCCAAAAAGACTATTTACCTCTTCCTGGGCAACCGAATGCGGACATAGAATGATCCAGCAGTATCCTTGAACGATGTCACCATGCCCAGCGGTGCTGGAGGCTTATGGTCCGGGTTAGGCACCTGCAGACGGTTGACAATAAACTCGTTGTAGCCGAAAATGTCCGGCACGCCCAAATCCACTCCGCCGGGAAGCACACTGGACGGCATGGGCGTGCGGAACATCTTGGGGATATCGGTCAAATTCGGTAAAGAAGTCTTGGCACCTCTGCCGGAATGAAGAGCACTACGCCTGGATGCAGTGCCCCGGGCCATTCCCGTGAAGTTGTTGTTGCCATTTTCGTTGTAGCTGAAGGTCGTTTCCGTGTTGAGCTGGCGTCTTCTGCGGCGTGACTCCCGCTCCATTTCCTTGTCGATTTTCTCGATTTCCTGGTGAGAAAGTTTGCTCATAGATGGAGAATAGTCCACCAAGAGAGCGGGGTTGCGGAGCGCCGTGACAAAATCTTCTTCGGTCAGATCGGGCTTTAATACCCGCAATGGCGGGCCGATCTGGCCCCGGATCTCGTCTTCCCGAATGGGTGACCCATCGAATGTGTAGCCCACCAAAAAGAGCGCCTTGTGATACATCTGAGACTGTTCTCGGATACTGAAGGCTATAGCCGTAGCAAATTCTCCGGGCAAACTCATTTCATCGCAAAGAACAGATGCAAAGTCCTCAGGGTCTGTTTCCTGGTAATTCAATATATCCCACTCGAACTGGTCGGTGAATTGGGTATTGTTGATGAGAAGGTCGATTTTGATAGGAATCCGGATCTCGCCCATGGTATTTGCTGGTTTCATGCGGAAATCCTTGATCTGTTCCGTGATGGACTGGTAAATGTCGTGAAAATGGCTTTCGGGAATAAACTTGTAATCCTCAATAAGCGTTTTGACAAACGACTCCAAGGGGAGCACCTGCTCGTTCAAATCCCATAAAAACGTGTCTCTGAGCTTGAATTTGTCTTTTTCCTTATCGAAATCGAGCCGGATCGGTACAAGTGCTTTGCTCTTGGCCTTATCACCCTCCATGACAATATCGTTCATTTCCATTTCCGTCATGGCAATATCAGGCACTCTCAGGTACAGCTTGTTTTGGGACGGGAGAATCACGCGTGTAGCCGTGTTACTGATGCCATTTCCATAGCCTTGATAACCCTCGCCCCAGATACTGTTGTTGAGCTGGTTTTTGGCCGAGGCCCCGATGGCATTCATCCGCAACTGTTTGATGGCTCCATACGACTTGATATCGGAGGCCATTTTCTGCATGAGTTGCCGAGTGCGGCCGGCCAGCACCTCGTATTTGCGCATGAACGTATCGTCTTTCTTGATCAAGTCCTCGTACATCTTAAGCTCCAACGAAACCGGCTGTCCTTCTTTCTCGGCGTTTTCAGACCATTGATGCACGCTTGTCATGGTCTCCAAAGGCACTTCCGAGGCAGAATTAGGGGCAAATTGAGGAGGGATTTGCGGTGGCTCAGAAACGAAGTCCGAACTGGCCCGATGGACATTTGGATTCGAGCCGGGATTCGGACCAGCTTCGGACCTCTGTCCAGGATTATTGATGGCTGACCCAGCAGCAGCAGCGGCAGCAGCAGCAGCAGCTACGGCCATATCGTCAGGACCGGACCCAACTGCAGCCAAGTCAGCACGGGCACCGGGGGCCACGTGACCGCCCGGACCGAAGGGTGCACGGGCGTTTGCGGAGGCCGGGTCAAAGTCCGGGGGCCCGGATGCAGGCATGCCATTTTGGTCTCTATGCAGCAAAGCAGGGCCTTGGAATTGAGGCTGGCTTTGAGCACGAGACGAATGGTTTGAAGCCTGGCCGGAATTAGGACCTGAATTGGGGCCCGAGTTCACATGCACTCCGAGGGCATGTTGGTTATGAATATTTTGGAGGTTCTGGACATTTTGCTGGTTCTGTTGCTGTAGGGTTTGAGCCAGCGGAGGCTGCAGTGGCTGGACCTTGCCCTGCATAGAAGCCGGCATGGCATTCATTCCAGGCATACCAGGCATGGAATTGGGCATAGACCCAGACATTCCCGGCATGGATGCAGGGCTATAGACCTGCTGGCGATTGAATTGGGGACGGTCAGCCATATTTCCGGATTCGCCCATATGCGGAGGAACGGCAGAAGCAAGGGCTGGAGATATGCCAGAATTAATTGCTCTGGGAGATATACCATTGGTCGCCTGCCTCTGGCCTGCATTCTGGCTATTGTACATTGCATCCATCATCAAGTTGCGGTTGCTATTGCCCCGGGGTATACCGGCCTGGTTAATTTGACCAATCTGACCGATCTGTCCAGTCTGACCAATCTGTCCACTTTGTCCAATCTGTGCTGCTTGACCTGCTTGTCCCATCTGCTGCTGCTGCTGCTGCTGCTGCTGCTGTTGCTGCAGTCCTATCTGCAGTCCTACTTGCAGTCCTATCTGCAGCTGTGGTTGTTGACCTCCCATTTGTTGACCTCCCATTTGCTGGTGTGGCTGCAGTGCCATCTGCTGCTGCTGGTGTAACATCTGCTGCTGTTGCAACATTTGTTGTCTCTGCAAGTACTGACGGAGCATGTTCTGGAACTGGGGCTGGTTTTTGAGGTCCTGGAGCTGCTGTGGGGAAAGATTTTGGAACTGCGGCGGCAACATGGCCATTTGCTTTCTCCGGGCGGCGGCGGCGGCGGCCGACATGGGCTGGGCTTGCGACTGCATGTGCTGTCTCAGGGGATGGTTTAAGTTATGCTGGGGGGCGGCCGG
Organism: Metschnikowia cubensis; assembly: GCA_002374405.1. Taxonomy (NCBI): domain Eukaryota; kingdom Fungi; phylum Ascomycota; class Pichiomycetes; order Serinales; family Metschnikowiaceae; genus Metschnikowia; species Metschnikowia cubensis. The sequence goes on from NKZA01000191.1 coordinate 27,775, forward strand.
AAGAGCCTGGCCGGGTTGCTGTGGCTGGTGGTTTTGGAGCCCTTGGAACGCCTGGTGGTTCGGGGGGTTTGGGGCGCCCTGCTGGTTCTGCAGGTACGGGCTGGGGGCCTGGCCGGGGTAGTTCATGGGGGTGGATGTAGTTGGTTGTTGAGATTAATGTGTGCGCATGGGACACGAGAAGGTCACGTGACGAGAAATAGCGTGGATATTTAGAAATTTGCGTCACGTGATGTGGATATCGACGATAATCACTGCTCACGTGATATGACATGGAAGTAGTTTCATTGCACGAATAGGCTAATTGGGGTGGCGTAGAGGAATTTGTAGAATTTGGTAGAATTTGGTAGAATTTGGTAGAATTTGGTAGAGAAATTTTTAGGGGTGTACGGGCTCACCCAAAACGTCTACATGAAACAATATGTCGTTAAAAGGGAACTGTTAAATCCTAAATAGGCAGGCACTGTATATTGAGGATTCTGAAGCCTACTCTGCTGAATCGTAACTGGCCAATCCGGTGTCACTTCGCTGCACAAAGTGCTACGAAGGTCCTCTCTCGAATGTTCTAGACTAATCCTTGCCATTGTCCTAGTGGAGAGTTTTCTGGTATCATGTTTTCTCAATATAAGCCACTTTGGAGGATCTTGAGGAGCCAACGAGCAAAGTACAGTATTTTTCGAAACTATTCAAACCAACACGGCAAAGTGTTTCGTACTCCTCAAATGGAAATGTTTCACAGCAGCTTTCATTAGAATTCAATGTGATGAAATGTTGAATCCGGAGGATTCTATAGTACGTTTGGAAACATTTGGGATTCTGTAGTACGTTTGGAAACATTTGGGATTCTTTCAATATTAAGCAAGGGTTGACGGACGGAATTGATATGGCAAGGGTACGTGACTTTTGAATTATTGGTTTGCTTCATTTGCCAGTGTGGTTTGAATCCTTTTATTATACCGGTTTGAATAGTTTTGAAAAGCACTGTATTTGTGTTAAAGACCATGACCAGAACCTAGTGGCATTCAAACGTCTGAGGTCTAATTTCCTCGGGTACATTAGATTATTTTAATAGTCAGGAAATACAGGAAACTTGTTAAACATTAAGTTCATAGCCTGATCAAGATATGAATACCGGGGAGTTTCACGATACGTTTTCTGGTGGAGGTAGTTCTGGTGGAGGGAGTTCTGGTGGAGGGAATTCTGGTGGAGTTCTGGTGGAGTTCTGGTGGTCCGCTGGTCAGAATAGAATACATCCTCCTGTCCTCTACATCATATCTCAATCAATACCACTAGGTTTGAGGCCAAAGTCCCCACTTATAGTTCAGGAACTCTGCTAAACCTTCAGTCTTTCCCTGAAGCCAAGCCTTCAACCTGTTTCACGCTGGAGCTAGACCTCTTCAAGAAACACCAAGGTAAGGCACAGCACACTCTACTCTCTAGAGAAAGGATGTCTATTTCTGGAACGATCAGTCATTACTGAGGCTCAACAGCATTGGGGTTTGGATATTCGAGTTGCACTCTGGGGCTTCAAATTGGGCTGCGTGAAGCCAACGTTTCTTCAAACCATTCATACAGTAACCATTGATACAGTGTTTTCAAACCATTGATACAGTGTTTTCAACCATTCATACAGTGTTTTCAACCATTCATACAGTGTTTTCAAACCATTGATACAGTGTTTTCAAACCATTCATACAGTGTTTTCAACCATTCAAACCAGGCGATAAAACAATTTAAACCACACTATAAATTATACAAAGCAATCGTTCAAACGTTTTGTACCCCTTTCACTCCAGTTCCATCCGTTTGACCCTTGACTAATATTGAAAGACTCCCAAATGACCCCAAATGTACTACATATCAGACAATCATCAGAATAACATTTCATCACATTGAATTCTCATGAAAGTTGATGTGAACCTTTGGTTTGAAAGACTGCAAAGGAGTACGAAACATTTTGCCGAGTTGGTTTGGATAGTTTTCAAAAAGACTATATTAGTGCGTGAACTCTGACTACCTAAGTACCCGATTCACTAAGAAGACCCCTGTGCTTTGCAGTTCCCGGACCAAATGGCGGTACAGGAAAAAGGTGCAAAACAAAATGAGCCATTATTTTCAACCTATGTTTTAGTATATATTAATATACAGGGATATGTAAGTTGCACCTTACAAGACCGAAGTTCTAAACAAGGTGCGA
>NKZA01000145.1:0-43235 GCA_002374405.1 Metschnikowia cubensis
TACTACACTACTACACTACTACACTACTACACTACTACACTACTACACTACTACACTACTACACTACTACACTACTACACTACTGTTTTGTTCTTTAATACATTTATACCTGACTATACTTTGCTCTCAAGCCGGAACCGGAGTGGTTGACGTGACTTTGAGAGAAACTTGGAGCCAAAAAGCTCTGCTAGAACAATGTTGGCCTTCATTGTACGAAGCACATGATCATTGCAGAATCCACCAGGCCTATTGCCGCAAGAAAATCCCAATTTTTTAGAAGTTTGGATACAGCTAGTATATTTCAATTGTTTAGAAGTTCGGATACAGCTAGCAAATTTAAATTGTTTAGAAGTTCAGATACAGCTAGTAGATTTCAATTGTTTAGAAGTTTGGATACAGCTAGTAGATTTCAATTGTTTAGAAGTTCAGATATAGCTAGCAGATCCCTGAAGATGGTTGGAAGTACTAGGAAGATTATTGGTTTTTCGCAGTTTCGCGAAATGGGTGCAAAATATTACTCACTACCGACTGTCTCACTATACACTCCAAAACCAGAGTCCCACCAGAAACTCGATGTTGTTGAAAGACCACAATGATTGTGGATTTGAGCTTGTTCAAGATTGTTCAGTATAACAGGGAAACCGAACAGTTCAAGGTGCAGGTTTCCGACACTACGCCATCGACGAGTACTTCCATGCGGATAAAGGTAACTGCTGTAACCCGACAATTTCCGTACCGATGTGGTTGGTCAAGTTGTTAACCTCTTTGGCGGCACCAAACAAAGCCCCGTCGACGTAGGTAGGAATAACTTCTCTGTCTGAGACTCTCAAGTCAATGCATACTTTTCGAGTCTAGAAATAGAGCCCAGTGGTGCACTTGAGGTAAACGAGAGTTTGAGATTCTCGTAGATAGCTTCTGGGAAAATGGGATTGTAAGTGTGTGTAATGGGATCCATCCCGAAGATTCGTTTGGTCTGAACGATCTAGTGTCGCATGGGAAGTATGCATTGTACTCGATGACCTGGATGGATGTCGAACTTGTCACTTAACAGAAATCAATCACTCAGGGTCAGCAGAAGAAAAGTTGCTTGGGGCGCTGTTGCGGGCGCTGTTTGGGGCCAAGCATGTGGGTTCGATGACATCTCAACTCCTCCACGTCGTGGTCACGTATTCCATTCCACCTCACCCACCAAAATAGCCCATACTGAGGCCCGCTAAATCATTGGGGACATTCAGAGCGCCCGAAGTTTTGACGAAAGCATTGTTGATCATTCCACATATTGATGCTTTTCACTAAGGGAAACCCCCAGATTCGTGTTTGGCGGGGGGATGACGGGCCCATAGTACTGTACACTATTCAAGTGGTACGGTATGGTCTTCTGATGCCCCTCAGAACTGTCCTTCGAAATGCCCAATTAGGCAATGTAGTGGTAGACCCCCGGCAGATCTGGATCTCGCCTCAAATACTCCTTCTCGATCAAATCCTCGATCCTCTGCTTGATATGGATCATCGACGGCAAGAACCGCGTCTGGAGCTGCTTGATGATCTCCTCGATCAAGTCGTTGTGCTTGATTGTTTTCCGGGATTTCATCACGCGTACAATGGACGCATTGATGAGATGTTCTTTCCCTTCGTGGACATTCACATGGGCCTCTTCGCCTGGCTCCTCGGCTTTTTCAGGACCATCCGATTTCACCGTCAACACCTTCACTTTGGAAGAGGGTGCCTTGAACTTGCTGTTGAGCTGGAATGTGTCGGTACTGCATATATCCTTGGACATGGGGCTTTTTATGAGAAGCCTCAGCCGAGGGGCCACGGCAATGGACCTTAATTGTCGCTTCAAGTCTGCCTCGGGGATGCGCGTGAGTTCGTAGATCTCGTTATAGGTCAAGATAATTTTCTGGTCAAATGCAGACACTTCCTGGTCGTCCTCCAGCGATTGCGGTGCAAAGAGTAACATAATGATCCCTGCGTATGTGCTCATGTTGATCTCGTAAGTCCGGGAAGGATAGCTGATACAGAGATCCATGGACCCGAACTTAGGGTACCAGTAAAGGGCCTTGTTGTCGTTTTTCTTTCCGGTGAGCCAGAACTCCTCGAACACTTTCATCGTTGGCCGGAGCTGCTTCGGCCATATAAATCCAACCTGGCCCTCCACGGCCCCAAACATCTGGTGGTCTTTGGTCATGGACTTGGGCCACTCCGCCAAGTTGCAGATCTTGAGGTCCAAATTAAGGAGTCCTTTCGTTTCCCTAGTTTCCCCACTGAAATTGGCGTCTTTGGTGTCCAGATTTTCTGCATTTTCACCTCCAGAAACAACATATTGTCTCCATTCCTTGGTCAACTCCGCCGACAGCTTCACATCTTTGCGCATCTTCACTATACGCTCGAGGTGATGACTTCCCATAAATACTTCTTCCCACAACTTTGAAATTACCATGTCCTCCACATCGTCTGCTTCGGAACTGGAGCTTTTGGTGTTTAAGAAACGCTTGGCGAAATGCGCAGCGTAATGGTTTTCAAACGCATGTTTATCCTCCACCAACTTGAGGAAGCAGACTGACTTATTGAGAAAGTCCAGTTCCACAGCCAAAGAACCTTCTATAGTATTGGGGTCCACGGAAGAAGACCCAGCATGTTTCTTTTGTTTGGTCATTTGCTTGATATGGTGGTCCATATACACCGAAAGAAGCTCTGGAGCGTTCAAAACCAGCTCTTTTTTCTTGGATCCCAAAAGTGCCACGCCTGAATTGGAGGGACCTGACCCATGGTTGATGAATTGTTTAAGAGAGGCGAAAACAGTGAACTCCACTGCAGGGTCCGATTGGAATGCACTTTGAACAAGCTCCCCAAGGCACTTCTGGTATTGTAAAATAGCCTCGATCCACTCCACTGCAAATGCTGTGGTTTGGGGACCCACGGAAACCTTTTTTTGACCGCTGGGTTCTTGGAGTAGGGCTTTTTCTTCAAGCAGACGACGGATCTCCACCGGTAGTTGGAGTCCCTGCAGGACAATGATGTTTCTGAGATGAGTTTTGAGTCTTTTGCGCTCGGGATCAATGCGGCCTTCCAAGGTATAAAGACTCAGGAGCTGGTGGAAGTGATTTTCCGAATCTAGAGCGTCCAGGACCCGAAGATTATAGCGTTTGAGAGTATTTCTGAGCACGGGCTCAAGCCAGTACACCAAGCCATGCATTTCCGCCGGGAAGCCCATGATTTTGTCGAGATTGTCCTTGATAAGGGTATCGTTCATAACGCCCATGATTTTGGGCTTTGTTTGCGCCGAAAAAAGCGGGGTTGGAAACATCTCCATGCGCCGCTCCTCCCGAGAGATCAAATCCGAGATTTTCTGGAGGTACAGCGTCCCCAGACGGTCCGAAAGGGCGGAGGTGGCGTATTCCAGGTAGAAGTGCCTGCACAGAGCCACCAAGGGCCGTTCGAATTCATTGTATATGTTCAGGCTCAGCACCTGGGCATACTTGTCATCGGCCATTACCTCGAACATACTCAAAATCTGGGATATGTGCAGTTTCAGAGTCAACAGCTCAGCCACCACACTCGACCCCATTTCCTCACACACCATGCCGATCACCAAATCGGCCATCAGCAGGTTTTCCGGGCGCAAAAAGTCGCTTTCAAAGAGAGAAATCCCCATATCGTACACGTACAACTTGTGGTGGTCCTTCACATACACGCGGTTCATGTACATGAAAATGTCACTGATGAGCTTCATCAGCAGGAGGTGGTCGGTCCATTCGCGAGCGATTCTGGATAAAAAGACGTCCGAGGAAATGCCAGAGACCATGTTGAAACGCTGGTTGTCCCCAAGACCCAGACTTTGTCCAAAAGTCAGTTTCCCCACATTTTGTCCCACTTCTTCTAGTAATAGGTCTCGCCGTATTCTCAAATGCTCCCCCACAAGTCGTCCCACATCCTCATAGAGTCGGTCGCCACACTTTTCAAGCACCAAAGTGTATGCTATGCGGTAAAGTTGCTCGTACAGAAGCGAGTTTACGTTCTTGTTCTGAATCAGGCGGATAGCATGGGCTAGAACGGCCCACAGTGCGTCGTAGTCGAACGAGTGCTTGAGCACAGGTTCCTGGGCCACAATGGACCGGCGGGGGGCCCGGATCTTGGACCGGCGCGTGCCTGCAGGGATCATGGTGGAGGTAGAGGTGGAGTTGGACGTGGGGTGAAGCGTACGGTGGTGATGAAGTATTGAGACCTCCGTACACCTCCTCTCCAGCTCACCCTACAATCCTACACTGTAGCACTATTGCTGCAACCTTAATCCGAATACTACGTAATACTGCATTAGTAATATCCAGGGGCCTCTAAATGGTAGCATATAAGACCAGAGTCAGACGTGGCCACTTTTGATAGCTATCCACCTTCTGGGACCTGCATATAGGGCGTCTCTGGTCTGTATGCAACCCACTACGTAGTGTTGGCTCCGTGGGTTAAATAAGAATCGGATTTATTTTTGAGAATGACGTGCTTCAGATTTTGGAGAGTGACGTCTTTCCGAGTTTAAGGTCCATTCCCACATTCACTATAAAATTGTTAGTTATACTTTTAGAGTCCTGAATGCGTCTAATTTAGGGACTTATGTTCACAGTATGATAGATCCCCCAAAACTGAGAATCCGAGGAATTTATAGCCGACCGGCGAATCCCTGACAGGTGAAGTAGAAAGAAGAAAGAGTCGACGAGCCACGGGTTAGGGTGTCTTGAATGAGTCACTGGCAGGCCCGAAAGAGGCACTTTATTATAACCAATTTTATATTCAGTACCATGAACGCTTGGTTTGCCCAGGTCACACAAACTCTTTGTTCCTCTCTTACGGAAACAACGAGGAAAGGATTAGTAAGTAGAGTAGAGTAGTAAGAGTAGTAACAGTGGTGGTAGTCTAGCTTAGTGTATAGAGTAATGTATAGAGTAATGTATAGAGTAATGTATAGAGTAATGTATAGAGCAATGTATAGAGTAGTGTATAGAGTAATGTATAGAGTAATGTATAGAGTAATGTATAGAGTAATGTATAGAGTAATGTACAGTGTTTTTGAAAACTATTCAAACCAGTGCGACAGAATGTTTCAAACTCGCCCGATAAAATGTTTCGTACCAAGAAGATAGAATGGTTCAAACAGTGCGTCAAAAGATTCAAACCAGTGCGTCAAAACGTTTCATACCTCTCCAGTGCTGTTCTGTTCGTTCTGGCCTTGATTGGTACTACAAGACCAAAATGTAGATATGACGCAAACCTCCAGATTCAAGATTAGAATATCGAATTTTATTAAAGTTGGTGTAAAACATTACGTTATGGTTTGAAAGACTGTGAGGGGTACGAAGCCTTTTGAATCATTGGTTTGTTTAATTTTGCTGCGTTAGTAGTTTTGCTGTAGTTTTGCTGCGTTAGTAGTTTTGCTGTAGTTTTGCTGCGTTAGTAGTTTTGCTGCGCTCGTTTCAATAGTTTTGAAAAGTACTGTAACAAACCAATACAGTGTTTCTCAAAACGATTCCAACCCGTACCATAAAACAATTCAAACCATACTAGCAAAAATAAACCAACCAATCATTCAAAACGTTTCGTACCCGTCACACTTCAGTTCAGTTCTCCTTAACCCTTGATGAATATTAAAAGACTCCCAAATCTACTACAATTAAGACATGCCTCCAGGTTCAAAATTCCACCACATTGAATTCTAATGAAAGTTGGTTTGAAGCATTACCCATTTGTTTGAAAGATTGTGCGGAGGAGTACGAAACATTTTGCCATCTTGGTTTGAATAGTTTTCAAAACACCGTACAGTGTTTTTCATAACTACAGTGTTTTTGAAAACTACTCAGACCAGCTCCTATTCGTTTCAGACCAGCTCCACATTCGTTTCAAACTGGCCCCACAAAATGTTTCGAACTGGCCCCACAAAATGTTTCAGACTAGCTCCACAAAATGTTTCAGACCAGCTCCACATGCTTTTCAAACTGGCCCCACAAAATGTTTCAAACTGGCCCCACATTCGTTTCAAACTGGCCCCACAAAATGTCTCGAACCAAGAAAGAATCGTTCAAACAACCGAGACAAAACATTTCGGAGCCCCTTCAGTTCAGCTCCGTCCGTTCTAGCTCTTCTCTGGTACTGTTTCTTCCAGGTCCAAGATCCTCGGGTGGTAGCCGAAATAGGTCACGTGGTGGCCACTCTCCACGAGGCGTCGCTTCTCATTGACGATATTGAGAATGAGTCCGATATGCGTAGAGGCCGTCCGGCTGCGCACACGCACTTTGGCCATGCCTTGACCATCAACTCCGCAAACTACATGTACTTTTTGGCATGCCAAAAGGCCGCCAACAACCTTTCAAAATTGACGAGCGCCCAGGCCATTCATTCTGCAAATACTTCCACTTCCAATTGTGGCCATGCTATTCCCAATTGTGGCCATGCCATTTGCAAAGTGTCCAACTCCAATTCGTTCGAATCGCTCTTTATGAAGGATAGGGTGTGGAGCATATTGATGGATGAAATGCTTCGCATCCAGATGGGCCAGGGCCAGGACCTCTACTGGCGAGTGAACCTTGCGCAGTTGTGCCTGCATGCAGTGCCCTGACTTCCAAATAACTTGCTAAGGCAGTTGAGAGTTATAATATGCACTCCCGTATTCTGGAACGGTTATCAGGTTAAGTTCCAACTATTCATTTTAGTGTGAAACTTTAGTCATCATCTTTAATCATGTATATTAGGATCTGTGTCCAAAGTTAGACTCCGAGATCCTTATTCTCAATTTCTGTCCTCCTACCATGAGCATTCTCGTCTCTTCTTATAGACTCCGTCTGTCCCGGTCCTCCGTCTACTGCTCCCATTGTCTCTGCAAGCCAATGGCCAAAGTCTAGACGAGAACTAGACGAGAGCTCTTCCTTTGTTTTATCTGTGAACAATCACTTGAGCATGCAGTCACTCACTCGTACTGATGCCTCAAGTTCAACAAAGGCAATTCTCAAGATTTACATTTCAGAATCTTGAATTCTAATGAAAGTTGGTGTGAACATGTGGTTTGAAAGACTGTGAAGGAGTACGGAACATTTTGCTGCGCTGGTTTGATTAGTTTTCAAAAACACTGTATACAAACCAATAATTCAAAATACTGCTTCTAATATTCAGTCAAGACTTCACATAAAGAGCTTATTTCAAATCCTTGATCCTTAGCTTTTTTTGTCAAAAGCACGAACCTTCTTGACTTATCCGTTTGTTTAATTAAGCAGTAAGCAGTAAGCAGTAAGAGAAATGTAGTTCACACTTCAATGGTCCTCGTGCGGGATATGTGCTCCACATTTCATACAGACTTGCTCATGCCCACCAGAAACTATGCTGACTTTCATATGGTGTGCCGTTAAATGTACACATTCGAATTCACTTTAATTCTGAAACACACCTGAACGATGCATACTTTGTTTCGAATCACTGAATAGAATCACGGAAATGTCTGAATAGAATCACAGAAATGTCTGAATAGAATCACAGAAATGTCTGAATAAAATCACGGAAATGTCTGAATAGAATCACGGAAATGTCTGAATAGAATCACAGAAATGTCTGAATAGAATCACGGAAATGTCTGAAGAGACTGCACTTGAATAAATACTTGGTAGTGCATAAACTACCTCTTCGCCATTATCTGATACATCTCGACAAGAGTATCATATAACAATATACGCATGAGGCTGGAGAAAGTCAGATCCTAGATTTTTTCTCTTTGCATGCTCAACAAGATTCCCATTAGCTATCAGAAAACTACTCGCATATATGCGTATATAAGGAGTAGTGATAGCGGAGAGAGGTATATTCTTGGGGACAGTTCAAGAACATTTTTGGTAAAAAATTTCAGGGGGATTTTCGAAGGTGAGTCACTCAGTAGTGCATTGCTGCAGTGGTGCAGTATAATGAGTCAATAACTGAATCATGACTGACGATGACTGACGTTTAAAGATCGGAGCGGAACCGGCGCGGGAATCAGAGTTGAATGCGCTGAGTCTGGTTAGAAATTGCGCGGTGGTGATTGGCCTCGCGCGCCCGCCGGAACCGGCCCGCACCTCCACTATAAATCCTCACTGTTCGCTCCACCAATATTTCTGACCTCCACATAGTCAGACAAACTCCAGAGATCGTCAAACAGACAGTCAAAGCCAAGCACACAGTCAAAGACAAACACAGTCAAAGACAAACACAGACAAAGACAAACACAGTCAAAGACAAACACAGTCAAAGACTAACACCCCACCAAAAAACACTATAGTATTCATTCCACTGTACTAATAGTGATATCCATTTCCGCTGATCTTAGTTATTCCTGATTGAAATGCCGGGAACTCTCAAGACCTTGTACGATAAGGTGTTCGAGGACCACGTGGTGCACAAGGATGAGTCAGGCTCGTACCTCATTTATATCGACAGACACCTTGTGCATGAAGTGACATCGCCCCAGGCGTTCGAGGGCTTGAAAAATGCCGGAAGAAAAGTCCGCAGGACTGACTGCACTCTTGCCACCGTCGACCACAACATCCCCACAGAGTCACGTGTGCTGTTCGTGGACGTGAAGTCCTTTGTTGAACAGGAAGACTCCAAGTTGCAGGTGATGACTTTGGAGCAGAACGTTAAGGATTTCGACGTCACCTATTTCGGTATGGAAGACTCTCGTCAAGGTATCGTGCACGTGATCGGCCCCGAACAAGGCTTCACTCTTCCGGGAACAACCGTCGTCTGTGGAGACCTGCATACCTCAACCCATGGAGCCTTTGGTTCTCTAGCCTTTGGAATCGGAACCTCCGAGGTCGAGCATGTTTTGGCCACACAAACTATCATTCAGGCCAAATCCAAAAACATGAGGATTCGTGTGGACGGAGATTTGGCTCCTGGCATCACCTCCAAGGACTTGGTCCTACATGTGATCGGAGTCATTGGAACTGCAGGAGGAACCGGATGCGTGATTGAGTTTGCTGGTTCTGCCATCGAAGCTTTATCCATGGAGGCACGGATGTCCATTTGCAACATGTCCATTGAAGCCGGTGCTCGTGCAGGAATGATCCGGCCCGATGAAATCACTTTCAATTACCTCAAGGGTAGACCTTTGGCTCCAAAAGGCGATGAGTGGGATAAGGCCGTGCGCTACTGGTCGTCGCTTTACTCGGACGAAGGAGCTCATTTCGACTATGATATCCAGATCAAGGCTCAAGATATCGTGCCCACCATCACCTGGGGTAACTCTCCACAGGATGCTTTGCCAATTACTGCATGTGTGCCCGACCCTTCGAAGCTTGAAGACCCTATCAAAAAGGCTGGAATGGAGCGGGCTCTTGAGTACCAAGGTTTGACTCCAAACACTCCACTCAAAGACTTGAAAGTCGATAAGGCATTCATTGGATCATGTACCAATTCCCGGATTGAGGATTTGCGTGCTGCAGCCAAGGTGGCCAAGGGCCATAAAAAGGCCGATTCTGTGAAATTGGTCTTGGTGGTGCCTGGCTCCGGTTTGGTTAAAAGACAAGCGGAAAAAGAAGGTTTGGACAAGATTTTCGAGGCCGCTGGATTTTCCTGGAGAGAAGCCGGTTGTTCCATGTGTTTGGGTATGAACCCCGATATCTTGGACCCCGAAGAAAGATGTGCTTCCACGTCCAACCGTAACTTCGAGGGCCGTCAAGGTGCCAAGTCCAGAACACACCTTATGTCGCCAGCCATGGCAGCCGCAGCAGCAATTAAGGGTCATTTCACTGATATCAGAGAATGGCAATACAACACTCTGGATGAGCCCACCGTTCAAATCGATTCAGCAGAGGACCAGGAGTTGCAGGATGCAGTCTATGAGCATGAGAAGACCCCACTTGAAGAAGCCAAGGCCAGAGAGGACGATAGACTCAAGGATATTCCTCCAAACACCACCCCAGCCACTTCTGCTGGCGCAGGTATGGACAAATTTGGTGTTTTATCCGGAATCACTGCTCCTTTGGACAAGGCAAATGTCGACACCGATGCCATCATCCCCAAACAATTCTTGAAGACCATCAAAAGAACGGGGTTGAAAAAAGGATTGTTCTATGAGTTGCGGTACAAGCAGGAGAATGGTAAGGACGTGGAAACCGATTTCTGCTTGAACATGAAACCTTACAGAAACGCAGAGGTGTTGTTGGTGACCGGAGACAACTTTGGATGTGGGTCTTCACGTGAACACGCCCCTTGGGCCCTCAAGGACTTTGGCATCAAGTGTATGATTGCGCCCTCGTTCGGAGATATCTTCTACAACAACTCGTTCAAAAATGGCTTGTTGCCCATCCGACTTCCGCAGGACGTGATCAAGACCAAGTTGTACCCTTTGGCAACAGCAGGCAAGAAGCTCACGATCGACTTGCCAAAGCAGCAAATCAGAAGCGAAGAAGGCGAGGTTTTGGTCGACCATTTCGACGTGGAGGAGTTCAGAAAACATTGTCTCATCAATGGCTTGGACGACATTGGCTTGACCTTGCAAAAGGAGGAGTACATTAACCAGTTTGAGGAGCGCAGAAGAGATGTCTTTTCGTTTTTGGAGGGAGGCTCCAAGTTGGTACAGCCCATCAAGGGATCCAAGAAGTCTAAGTACGGACTCAAAACCCAGGAGTGGTGATCTATGGCTTGTAATAAAGGTTTTTCAGAGCACAACTGTAGACGGTGCTTGTAACCGAGAAAGGGGCAATAATTCACTGACAATGAGATGTCTTCTAGGCTGTGTGGCGAGACAAACATCCATCAAGCCTGCTATATCTCACACCGGTGCAACCTAAACAACTCGGACATCCATTCTGCAGTTTCCTCCATCTTCTGTTCATCATCTGAATCTCATATAAACAGGCATTCTTGTAGAGACACGATCGTTTTCACTCCATACGATTTCCAAACAGTCAAACTAGGATTCCACCATAATCCTGATCATACTTAATATCAGATAATTGCCTTATAAAACTAGGATTGTGAAAGAAAGGCATTTAACAATTGAAACGAAAGAAGCATCAAAATTGGTATTGGTATCGTTATCAGTCAGTGTCAGTATAGTCAATAGTATCAGTATCAGATTTTATAACGAAAGGATACAGTCAGTATGCTTTGTACGTATCGGTCCTATTATCAGTACCAGTGATATAGTTCTAGTGGGATAATACTCACTATTAGTATTGCCGGTAACTGTCAGTCAGTACCCAAAGTGACACTCATTGTAAGATGCCATTCCTGGTATAGTCTTAGCGTCTCTCTTAGTGTCTGTCTTAGTTGCGGTCTTAGTTTCGTTCTCCGTATTGGCATTGACCGTTCGAATCTGTCTCAGTATTTGTCTCAGTATCCGTCTTAGTATCTGAACTATTCTAGTCTCAGTATCTGTCTCAGTATCTGTCTCAGTATCTGTCTCAGTATCTGTCTCGGTATCTGTCTTAGTATCTGAACTATTCTAGTCGCAGTTTAAGCCCAGTCTAGCACTATGACCCAGTATTATCCCTAGAACCAGCTTTATTATAAGAATGGCTATTGATAGTATTTTAATAGGATATTCATAGTACTAATATCGTCATGAAACAATCTTAGTGTAGTCGTCATGTAGTCTTGATATAGTCAGGTATAGTCAGGTGTAACCTCTTTGTGGTCTTGGTAGTCTTAGTACAGTCTAGTCTTGATGTTTTCCTAGCATTCTCTAACTATCACAATGAAGGGGTATTGAAATCACTGGAAGGCCTCTAAAAAAAGGGGGAAGGGAATTATTGGGGGGTGCGGTGCCTTTATATGTTTCGCAATTGGGCGCCCTGCATACTTGGTGGCTGCAAATATAATGGGCGGGGTCAGGGGCGAGGAAATGTGTATAAAAGGCACCCCTCCCCACGCGAATCTTCAACCCCAAATTTATTACAGCTACTTATGTCTTAACTCCTCTCATCTAAAGAAAGTGATTTCCTCAACTGTCTTGAAGTCTAAATTTGGCACAGTGATATTGCTCTGAGAATGCCAATCTTAGCGACAAATTTAGGGGTGTGCTAATGGCTTACTATGAGGAAGACTTTATGAGGAATATAGATCCATTGAAGCCCAAAGGACCCATTCATTTGCGGTTGCTTCAAAAATATAAGCCTACCCAAAATGGGAAAGGGATCGAAGGGTTATTAACAAAGTTTGGTCTAGAGGAGCATAGACAAAAATGGAATAGCCAGCATAAATCCTATGACGACCGTTCTATGACCAATTCCTGGGAAAATAGAAACAGGGACCGAAGGGAATGGACCAACCGACAGTGGCAGAGCTGAGCCCGATGTAATGGGGGATATGGGACCACCAGCAATGTGTTGAGTGCTTGGTGAGTCATTAGCAGTGTCTTTGCCAGAACTAACGAAACCGGCACTGGAACTAGAATCACCGGCGCCAGAATTAGAAGCACCAGAATTACCAGAACTAACACCGGAACTAGTATTAACGTTACCCTCACTTGAGTTACCGTTACCTTCACCTGAGATATCAGCAACATGACCGCTACCAGAATTACCAGAATTCCCGGAATTACCACAGTTACTTGCTCAAGGGGCTCCGGTACCGGAAATAGCTTTTCCCGGACCAGCATTACCAACGCTATCACCGGAACCATCACCAATACTACCGGAATCTGGAACACCAAATCCAGAGTTACCATCACCGAAACCAGAGTTACCACCACCGGAACCAGAGTTACCATCAAAGGAACTTGAGTTACCATCAAAGGAACTTGAGCTATCATCAACGAAAACAGAGTTACCGGCTTCAACCGGCTCCAGCATTACCGGAATTACCAGAGCCTGATTTACCGGAATCAATGTTACCATCACCGGCACCAGCGTTTCCATTATCAGCACCTAACTTACTGCAAAAAGTAATAGTACCAGAGTTACCGGAACCAGTGTTACCATTACTGGAATTACCAGCAGCTGAATTACCGGATTCAGAGTTACCCGATTCAGAGTCACCAGACCCAGAGTTACCTTGACCGCCATGCAAGCCACAGTTACCATTTCCAGTATTGCCGGTTTCTGTAGAACCCCCACCCGGTGGGAGTAAGCCCGTTGAAGAAGTCGTCAACGTGGTCAGCGGTTCTGAAACTTGTGGATCGACTGTCACTGAAAGTTGTGTAAGATTATCAGAAGACGAAACAAGGCAGCGGATGGCACAAAAATAGAGACGTTCCAGCCCCTGGTAATGGAACCAGTTGCGGAAGAAGAAAGGTCGGTTCCTGACGAGATATGGGCAAGGTCAGTTTCGGAGGAGATGAGTGCCACCCCAGTTCCCAAGGATGAGGGAGCAATATTGATGATCGACAACGAATGATCAAGATCGGTACACAAAGACGTTCAAACATTATCAGTGCTCGAAGAAAAAGGAGCAATGGCAGTATTCAAAAATGAAGGGGCAATATCGGTGATAACGCAGACAGCATCATCATTCTGAAGATGTAACTGATATACCATCCGCCTAAATCAACCGTGATACCATCGGGAGTCGTGACTTCGGCTACCAAGTAACCTGGCTTGTCATTGTTAAAGAAAAAGATTTGAACTGGGTAAATGGCGCCGTCCTGCAAGTCATGAAAGCTATAAAAAGTGTCGATGTATGTCTCTCCGGAGGAATCACGAAACCGATTCAGAACAATGTCTAGATCCATGTTTTTGGCGTTGCCACAACATGTATCCAGAGGACTTCCGACTTGGAGTATGCCCCCATCTTGGCGAGAAAGATAAAAGTGTGATTCCCGGACATCTGAGAATCCGGTCAACATTATGCTAAAATTCGTGATAATGATGTCCCGGCCATAGATATTGGCTTCCAAGGGATAATCTTCTGCAGGTTCTAGATCGAAGGTTTCTTGAACTTCTGAAACTTAGCTCATATAGCCATACTGCAGGTAGCCCAGCTAAATGAATGTCTCATATTCCTCGACTGTCGGACCCAAATAGGAAGTGAATTTCCAACGTCGAAGCCGCTACTCTTATTTGAGCTTGATATGCTTGGAAATCCAGAGCAATGTGGGTCAGGGCGAAAAGAACGAGCAATATTGACGAGCAAAAGATGACGAAAGAAGAAAAGAACCTGAAAAAGTCAACCTGAAAATATCGAAGTGTGAATAATCCAAACTTTTTTTGAAAGATCGAAAGGCTCTTGATAAAAACTTTCGTTTTTCTTAAGAATTTGGCCAAGGTGATGCTTCACCCGTGCATAAAAATGCTGAACTCTCATGGAAATACCCAAGAAACTTGGCAAGATGAAAAGCCCAGACTCCAGAGTCCAGACTTCAACAAAGCATAACAAATTGACTTCAGAAATTTAACTTCAGCAATTTGATTTCTACACATTTGACCAGAGTCCATACGTTTGGCAGATTATTCAGAGTCTACTGGCGAACAGGGAAGTGATACAGTCCAGGACTTTTTAGACAAACCTTCTGGACAGAATAGTCCTTTAGTTCCATTTTTCTTGTTCTTTTCTTGGATGTCCTGATTGGCATTAGGACTGAATGAGAGGTCGTCGGGCGTCTTATATTTCATGGCTCTTAGCTATGCGCCTTGTGTTAGCCGTTAGGCACTGCCCTCCACATTTCAAGTTTCAGTATATGTCAAGGGTGACACATCATGTACATTATACCGTGATGTCTGGTGATATCTGGTCCTATCTGGTCCTATCTTATGACATCTGGTGACATCTAGTGATATCTGGTGAAATTTGGTCCTCTGGTCACGTCTTTTCTACAAATATAAGGGGTATTCCGAGATCAAAAAAAAGCAGCAATGAGTGTGGACCTTGGGAAGTGGTAGTGTTTGGATGAGCCCATGTCACGTGTCAAGCCAGAGCCAAGCGAATGCAACCGCAAAACCACAGTGAAAACCAGGGAAATCAATCAAAAGCCAATTCCGCAAATATTCTGAATATCATTTGGGACGGTTAGGACGGCCGAAACGGAGTTCCGGATTAGGATATCTGGCTTCATGCGGGAATCGTTCTTTGCAAGGAGAGGACTCGAGCCATTTTTAATCATGCAGCAGCCTCCATTTCTCATGAAATCTTCAATGGCGTGTGGACGTTGACCTCGGAATTCCAATGGAATGGGTGCAAAACACACCCGTACACCCGGATACTGCAACAGAAAAACGCCAAGCACAAAGGACCCTTTCTTCATGATACGGAGAGCAGAGGGGGTTTAGTGGAATTTTGGAATTTCGGAACTCATAATGCATACTTTTGGTGTTGAAAATCTGCTCGTGGTGGACTTTAAACGTCCTGAAGCTGGCCAATTCCGGCCAAGCTATCGCCCACCACACATCCGTGCTCATAATCATGTTACTATGTCAGCTATTGTACATGTTGGAGTTGACCGCTCTTGAGTGTATGGTCCGGCCACTTATATCTTTGTTCACTCTTTTCGTTGTTATTTGTGATACTAAGTTGTTCTAGGAACTCATCTTGTGGTCACTGGTGACACTGCTCAATCTATAGTGGAAGGCCCCCAATCTGTGATTCCTTGGAAGCCTTGCTTTTGGGTGTGGCTTTTAAAACTGTCTGAGGTCAATTATTCCCAGCCAAAGTCCAGCTACAATACTGTCTGCACTCATCTGTGTCTCGCAACCTAGAGGCTTCTGGGAACCTTGGGGCTTGTCCAATTCCCACGTACTGCAGTTAGCAGATTGCCTAGATACACGGGTCAATTTCACAAGTTCAACACTGAAATGAAACACCTTTTATCTGATCCTCAATGATCATATTAGTCAAACATTTCATGATGGCGTCTTTCCAATCTTTTGGTAAACAATCTGCCAAAGCTCTCGGTCCCGACACGGAACACCGCAATGAGGTCCTCTTCACGTATAAGAACACCACTGTGTATCTTCTCCCAACATACCAGTCCCGAGCATCTTGGCAGCGACCAGTTCCAGTGTGTTTGAATTGTCAAGCCACAATTGCATTAATTCTCCAATTCCTTCTCGAGATTTCTCAAACAACAGGCCTGTCTGCCCAAAGACCCAAATAGCTCCTGCTCTCCAGTAGACGCTGCTAAGGTCACTAAATTTGACAACAATCAAACACTTTCTGTTTCGACTAGCTCCTGCTCTCCAGTCGATGCTCCTATTGTCTCTTGCAACTTGAACGACCATCACATCGGCCTCCCATGGACAGATTTAGATAGACTGGAACACTTCAACATCCTTTCCAGTCCATTGACACTTTGACATCTTGCTGACCATAACTCCCATTCTGCAGTAAGAATGGCACAGTCTCGCGGGATGCTCTCTCATGTTTCATCTCGACTTCTTCAGATGCCTGGATTGAAGACCCTGATAACCAGCATCAGATCTCTAATTTCTGCAAGCATAATCAATCAGAACCTATTCTGTATTCGGATCCTTCACACTTCTTGCAGCTCTTCCTGGCCACACATGAAGACTCACTTTATGCTTGTTGATTCTCGAGATTCAGCTTTACCCCCGACATTTCCCTTCCCATGACTTGGTTCCGAGTTCCGAAGTCATTCTATGCTCGATAGTGCATGAATGACACGATCCAAATATGAATATCTTGATAATGTATACTGATCCCTTCAAGGAACTTTAAATACATTCACGCTTCTGATTTGCATATCTGGGACCCATGTCTCCTGATAACCTTGTGAATGACATCATGTTAGTCACGAGGGACCTGCTTCAACCCAAGTAAAGGCTTTCTCTGAAAAAGGCATCCAGACACGATGTGGGGTATTGGTGAGACAGAGTAGAGCTCAAACTCTATGGGCCCAATCCAGTCTCGGCTAAGTTTAGTCCCGCCAAGTCTAGCCTCTAACCCTGGAATTGGAGAAAAGACAATGGTCAGACAGATTGAAGAAAGACCATTGAAAAGTCGCCGGTGCTTATCTGAGCAGTGTGTGATACAGTGGTTTTCAAAACTATTCAAAGCAGCGTGGCAAAACAATTCACACTAGCACATTAAACAAACCAATACCTCAAAAAGCACCCCTACCAGTTCAGTGCCTTTCGGTATTGAGCCGGTTTTGGCCCTTGACTAATTGCAAAAGTCCTGAATTTATTACATATAAGACAATCTGGATTTGGCATTTCATCACATTGAATTCTAAAGAAAGTGAAAGACTGTGCGAAGGATTACCAAGCTTTTTGACGTGCTGGTTTGAATAGTTTTCAAAACACTGTTTATTTATGAGTTTTGCAGTACGTGATGAGGCAAAACGGACGAAACTGAACTGGAGAGGTATGGGTTTGAATTTTGGGTTGTTCAATTTTGCTAGTGTGATTTGAATCATTCTGTTGCGCTGGTTTGAATAGTTTTGAAAATCACCATATCTGCTACATTTTCACAGTGATTTAAAACGATTCAAACCCACACGATGAAACAATTCGACCCACACGATGAAACAATTCGACCCACACGATGAAACAATTCAAACGACACTAGCAAATTGAATAAACCAATAATTCAAAAGTCCAGCCCAGTTGTCTCCGTTTTGACCCTTGATGAATATTGCAAGACTCCCAAATGATCCCAAATGCACTGCATATAAGACGATCCTCCTATTCAACATTTCAGAATCTTGAATTCTAATAAAAGTTGGTGTGAATTCGAAAGACTGTGGGGAGTATGGAACATTTTGCTGGGTTGGTTTGAATGGTTTCAAAAGCACTCTGATTCAAACGTTAAGGTCTCGTTCGTTATCGCAATTAAGCAGACAAATCACTCCACCACATCCTATATTAAGGCATGTAGTGGAATCGACAAAATGGTTGGATTGGGTTTTAGTGGATTCCTTTTTTGAGCCCAACTTCAAAGGATTCCTCTGTTCAGTGTGCTCTCGGGTATATTAAGGTACGCTCATTGCTACCCTGGACTAAAACTGTGAATACTCTCCACGAGTAGCAATGCCATACAGTGTTTTTCAGAACTATGCAAATGAGTGCAGCAAAATGTTCAACCCACACTAGCAAAATTAAACAAACTGATAAGTCAAAAAGTTTTGTTTCTGACTTGAAATAAGCGGGTTATGAGAAGTCTTGATTTAATATTCAAAACAGTAACTCTGAATTGGCTTCTTGAATTTTGCTGGAGTGGTTTGAATCATTTTACAGTATTTCTTAAGACTATTCAAACCCGCAAGATAAAAAGATTCAAACCACACTAGAAAATTACACAAACCAATAATTTAAAGAGTTTCATACCCGTGCCACTTCAGTTCTGTCGGTCTTGACCTTTGATTATTGCAAGACTCCCAAATGATCCCAAATGCACTGCATATAAGGCAATCCTCCAATTCAACATTTCAGAATCTTGAATTCTAATGAAAGTTGGCGTGAATTCGAAAGACTGGGGGGAGGAGGAGTGTGCAACATTTTGCTGGGTTGGTTTGAATGATTTCAAAAGCACTGTATCTGGCAGGAGAATAAGCCTAGACTCTTTTCTTATGACTAAAGTTACCTTAGTGCGTCATAAGAAACTTGTACTCATTGGGAACTCTTGCATTGCAAATGTTGTTTCATACTGAGCAGATTTTCATATTCTAGACTCAATTAGATGCCTGTATGCAGTCGACTCAATTCCATGTCCAACATCCTCCCCACTTAGATCGATACTAGTCCTCAAGTATCTCCTCTCACGGAACCATCGTTTTCGCTCTTTCTTCATCTCCTGAAGACTTGTAATATCAAATATGCACGGGTCCCTAGGAATTCATTGCGTCACATATAGATATTTCTTTGGTGACGTTTCTTCTGCAAGTTTTTGATCGTACCATAACTTTTTCAAAGTTGTATTCCATCTCCTCGTATCCAACCATTGTCCATCGATTGTTATCTCATCTTAATAATAAATTCCACATAATCCTTTTGATTCAATTCAGAGGTTTCCTTTGCAATTTTTATTAACGGAGGTTCCTAATTAACTCTCCTAAATCCTTCAATAGTTTCATCTTAAACGATGATATAATAGTAGTATCTTTAGCGATAATAATTGAGCATATTCTTTGCTTCAGTTGTAATGTTTCAAAATTGTAATCTGACATTCTAGGTCATTCTGGTTAATAGTTATTGTTTGGATTGTAAGGCTGTAAAGGACATTAAGGTTGTAGATGATATTGGTAAATCGGATTTATCTCTCTCTGTTTCATACTGAGCGGATTTTCATATTCTAGACTCAATTAGACTCCTGTGTTCAGTCGACTCAATTAGACTCCTGTGTTCAGTCGACTCAATTCCATGTCTAACAGAAACATTACCATTGGTTGTAGAACTCATGAAGAACTTCGGGATTTATGAACAAAGTTATATCAGTTGTATATTCGAATTCTGATATGCCTTAGAGGTCTCCCTGAGGATTCATTTTATCAGGCGAACCTGCTCGTTCTTTATACTTCCTTACTGCTTCGGGTAACCCTTGAGGGATTTCTTGAAACGGCGGCCTTCAGGAACATCGCGATGTTTCACATCGATGTTTCACATTGACCCGGAGAAGGCCTTATTAGCAATTCTCCCACGCGGGCATACCACATGCGTCCATCTGCATAGAGCCTAGCACCACACCATCTCATACAGTGTTTTTGAAAACCATTCAAACCAGAGCTATAAAAGGTTCAATCCACACTAGCAATATTAAAGAAACCAATCATTCAAAGTATCGTACCCTTTTCACTTCAGTTCCTTTCGTTTTGAACCTTGACTGATGTTTCAAGACTCCTAGATTTATTACCGATTAGACAATCATCAGATCTAACTTTCATCACATTGAATTCTGATTAAAGTTGATGTGAAACATTACCATTTGGTTTGAAAGACTTTGCGAAGGATTGTGAAACATTTTGTCGCTTTGGTCTGAATGGTTTTGAAAAAACTGTACTCATGAGTGGTCATTTTGACTGAGCCTGAGCTAAGACTCGTTAGTAGAATGCACCGCCACTAAATACTCAATTCTGCTCGTAGGATTTCCAACATTGGTTTGAAAGACTTTGCGAAGGAGTACGAACCATTCGAAAAACACTGTAGTTCTTGATTACTTTCAGGGACTAAGACCTTATTTTCCAAGCATTAAATCCATATTCAAGGCCTCAATACCTTGACTGTCACGAAAAAGCCACACTTGCTCAGGTAGAGACACCAAGGTAGAATTCTCGAATAGTGTTGGTCATTCAATAGCCTTGGTCATTCAATAGTCCAGTGGTGATAGTTTCAGTCCTTCAAAATAGTCTGATAATCCTTAATAGCTTCATCGTGTTTTGTTTCTGGGTGGTCCTAAGTATTTTCAATTTTTGGATGGCCTTAAGGATTTCGGTTCTTGGATAATCTTTAGTCTTTTGGACTTGAGATTCCATCTTTGGCATATCTTTAGTTTTAGTTCTGTAATTCGGTTTGTCCAATGTCACGTGCTGCAGTGGCAGAGAGTCTTCAATGGACCAATCAGTGAGTCCCTTTCCCACGTCTTAGTCCCTTCCTGTATACTGGCCATCAAGTCACTTAAATAGCCAGAAAATAATTTATGCCTGCTCCCACATAGAATGAAGACAGAATACATACTATCAAGTCTATACAGTCTGTTACTGCACAGACCGATACTATACAGGACGGAGGTACGGGTTTTGGGTCGTTGAACAATAGTCTAATTTTCCACACACTCCTGTTTTCTTTTTCGGTGCTTTTTTAGATCCCATTGTGAGTGTCCAGTGATTTTCTGTCATTTTTCCATCGAGCGCGCATGACATGCCCGATTTTGCCCGTGTTTCCTGCACACACGCTTCTTTTTAAACTGTACTATAAGAAGCATCAATTGAGTTTTGGAGATTGCGGTGTTGAAAAAATATGGTCCCTAGCAGGATCGAACTGCTGATCTTGGCGTTATTAGCACCACGCCTTAACCAACTGGGCCAAGGGACCTTTGTATGACTTGTTAGACATGGAATTGACTCGACTGAATACAGGAGTCTAATAGAGTCTAGAACATGAAGATCTACTCAGCATGAAACAGGATTTGCGAATGCAAGAGTTTACAATGAGTACGAGTTGCTTATGACGCACTGAAGTAACTTTAGTCATAAGGAAAGAGTCTAGGCTTATCATCCCGCCAGATATATAATGAGAGCAAGAGCTTAGTCTTGAGAAGCAAGAACTCCATTACTTAATCTTAGATAGATAGTCTAATATAGATATCAACTAATTAAGAATATCCATAATACTGTTCGGGTGAGTTCCTACTATTAGTTGCCGTTCAGAATATACAGTTTTTAGGTCATCATTCCTGGGAAGATCAGTATTATCGATGAGTTAGAAGCTTAAACTTATTGCATATACAGGCTAGTCTTGAGCCGCATAATAATTCGATTACTATGGTGTAATGGTGAATGCTATGGTGTAGTGTTATTGAATAATGTTCTACTATAATGCTATAGTATATTGGTGTAATGCTCTACTGTAGTAGTGTAATGGTATGGAATAATGGTATGGAATAATGGTATGGAATAATGGTGTAATGATATAATGCTATGGTGTATTGCTCTACTATAATAGTGTAATGCTATGGTGGAATGGTGCAAAAGTATGGAATTATGGTGTAATGGTGAACTTGAGGCATCGGCTCATGTAAGTGTACTGCATGCTCAAGTGATTGTTGACAGATGAAACAAAGGAAAGCTCTCGTCTATTTCTCGTCTAGACTTGGTCATTGAGTTACAGAGACAATGGGAGTAGTAGACGGAGAACCGGGATAGATGGAGTCTATAAAAAGGGAGAGGATCTCATGGTAGGAGGATAGAAATAGAGAATAAGGATCTCGGAGTATAAGTTTAGATACCGATCCTAATATACAAGATTTAGATGATTACTGAATTTCACACTAAAGTGACTAGTTGGAACTGATAACTGTTCCAGAATACGAAAGTGTATACTATAACTCTCAACAATAATGGTATCGGCTAATGGTGTACTATAATAGTGTAATGGTATGATGTAATGGTATGGTACAGTGCTTTTCAAAACGTTTCAAACCCGCACGATAAAAAGATTCAAACCACACTAGCAAATTATACAAACCAATAATATAAAGAGTTTCGTACCCCTTCCAGTTCAGTTCCTCTCGGTTTTGAGCCTTGACTATATTGAAAGACTCCTAAATCTATTACATATACGGCAATCGTCCAGATTCAACCTTTCAGAATCTTGAATTCTAAGGAAAGTTGGTGTGAACATTTGGTTTGAGAGATTGTGCGAAGGAGTACGAAACATTTTGCTGTGTTGGTTTGAATGGTTTTCAAAATCAGTGTACACAGTAGCTGTCAGTATATTCCTCTACACATTAGATTTATTAGATATTCCTCTACACATTAGATTTATTAGATATTTCTCTACACACTAGATTTATTAGATATTCCTCTACACATAAGATTTATTAGATATTCCTCTACACATTAGATTTATTAGATATTCCTTTCAGGCAACGTCCCTGGAAACGATCTAAAACCCCGAGCAGTTAGAAGCTTAGAACCCCTTGCGAATATAGCTTTAATGCCCCAGGTCGCATTATAATTCTAACATTTGGTAGCGCAGCCAACCAGGAACCTTTCTTAGAAGGAAAATGACTACCATGACTGAAGACGAGAAAATCGCCAACGACGTTATTAGAGAGGTGTCAGAAATCGCCGGCTTCCCGAAGTTTAAGGCGTGGAGACGATCCAAGCAAGCAGCGCAACGCTCCTTGGATTACAGTGTTTTTCGAAACTATTCAAACCCGTGCCATAAAACGATTCAAACCACACTAGCAAATTAAGCAAACCTCATTCAAAAGATTTCGTACCCCTCTACTTCAGTTCCAACCTGACCCATGATTGATATGGAAAGACTGCCAAATGACCCGAATGTACTACATATGAATCCTCCAGATTTAACATTTCATAATAGTGAATTCCAATGAAACTGGGTGTGAAACATTACCATTGGGGAGTACGAAACTTTTTGCCATGTTGGTTTATAGTTTCGAAAAACACTGTATTGGTCTTTTCGCCAACACTACCTCCCTCGGATACCAGAAATTGACATCGCCGCCGCAAGAAAACTTTGCCTCTTTAACTTAGATGAATCTGCATACCACTTGATTCCAGACTCGGCAATTACTCCGGAAGAAATTTCAGCAGTACTCCAAGCCTATGTAGATGGGTTGGACGAGGACAAACCGCAAGAGGCTATCAGGAAAGAATATCAGTTACTACGTCGAACAACTCACACAGATTGAAACAAGACTTAAGGCAGGAGACCTCAGTCAATACGACGCTCATGTACACCATTTAGTGGACACTTTACTGAGACTCGTCAGAATTATATGGTGCAATTCAAAAATAAGGAACTGAAAAGAAAATTGCCCACAAAAATGGGATAATTAATAATGAAATGTTGAAAACGGTTAGATATAATAAAAAAAAATATTATATGGTAGCAGAATATATAATGAAACAAAGAGATTGCTGGCTTGAGTAACGATAGATAATATAAGATTATATGAAAATATTTATTGAACAGAGCATGTATAGAAAAGGATCTCATAATATATATTAAGATAGGAATAAAAAGAGATTCAAGTGAATGACTCATGGTTAGGATTGGATTATTCAAACATCAATTACCAAAGCTCTTAAATGAAGGACGACGTCATGCTATTAATGGGGCGTATATTAATTATACTAATCTAGGCTTTGAAGATATTAGTCAAACAATAAGTAATACTTATTATAGAAAGACTATAATTAAGGTAATGAATGAGGAACCTAAAAGTCAAATATGAGAGAAATATACAACTACGGGATTCGCTTCATTTAGTAATAGATATGCGAACAGAGATTTCATAGTAATAGGCTCAGAAATGAGATATGATAAAGGTAATTCTTTATGAAGTACATCGAGTACCCTATGAAGGAAATCAATAAGTTTTAATCTAAGATTATGTAGTACAGGAATAGGAAATTCAAGAAATGTACTAAATAAATTAGACAGTCTTGACTAAAGAATTTCCTAATAAAAGTATAGATCGTGATTTATACAAACCTTTCATATTGAATAAAGTTTTATTAAGAACAGCTTATATGAAACTAAAATCAAACCAGGTATGATGACACCAGAAATTGATCCAACAACTTTAGATGGAATGTCAGAAGACAGATTAGAAAATATTATTCTAAATTAAAAGATAATAGTTTGAAATTGACCCCAGGTAAACTAATCAATATACCTAAAAATAATGGGGAATTAAGACCTATTACGTTAGGTAATCCAGATGATAAATTAATTCAAGAAGTAATGAGAATGGTATTAGAAGCCATTTATGAACCATTAATTTTAGATATTTCTCATGGTTTTCGTCCAAACAAAACTTGTCATACCGCATTAAAAAATATATTTACAATCTTTAAAGGTTGTACTTGATGAATAGAAGGAGACATTAAAAATTGTTTTGATTCAATACCTCAAGATAAATTAATATTATGCAAAAAAATTAGCCATCAAAGATTTTTAGAATTAATTCGAAAAAGTTTAAGACCAGGATATATGTTTAAATATATTCGTAAAACAGATATAATGGGTACTCCTCAAGGATCTATTATTAGTCCTATTTTAGGTAATATTTATTTCCATCAATTAGATATTTTTATATCTAAATTAAAAGATGAATTTGATTATAAAGGAAAGTATTCCTATTATGATAGTAAATATCGTAGTGTACAACATAGCGCCCACACCCCTCATAAGGACACTGTGATCGTTGCTATTCCCGAGTCATACAAAGCATCTGCGCTTGGTTTCGGCTTATTAAGAAATGGCTTGAAGAGAATTAAAGCAGTCTATGGAGATATCCAGACAAACAATCTAAAGACCAAATCGAAGAAGTCTAATCAGCAAAAGTCGTTTCACCACAATCGGAACTCCAATAACAATTATGGCGGAAACAACCGATTCCTGAACCGGCACAATGGACAGCAACCAAGGAACAACGGGTGGCAATCGTGGAATCACGGGTACCAAGAATAAAGAAATTTCCCACCATTGCGGAACGGAAACAGCCAAGGGCAACCATTGAATAATTCAGGTTACCAGTATACACGGCCAAACGGTACCGGACCTTTCAACCGTCAAGGTAACGACGATATGGAACTCGACCATATGCATGTTGGTCCAGCAATGTCACAAGAGTCATCAAAAGAACTCAGTTAACAGTGAAACCATCTGTCCCTGTTGACGTACAACCCCTCAGGATGGAGCTCAACTTCGCTAGTGTGTCAGCTCCAGATTATGTTCAGGGAGACCGCAGCGAAATCCAACAAAATCCAAAAAAGACGAAAATTTAAAAATCCAAAAAAAAGAGCAACCCCTCAGTTCCATTCCCTCGGCTTCGACCCCCCAAAAAATTTACGGGACGGACAGGACGCGAAACAGCTTGAACAACCGCACACGTTCAGATTGGACTTGGGGATCCGGAGGAATTCCATTGGGGCTCCACAAGAAATGAGCTCTCCATTCAATGCAGATCCAGTTGTGGATTTGTCTTAGGCACATCTGGTGGTCCTTTCAACAACCTCGGAGTATACTTCAGGTAGTATAGTGAGGACTATTAATAAAGTTCATAGCCTCCTCAAGGTACGTGAATACCTGGAGTTATATGAGAGCTGTACCGGGGGTGGCTGGCTGGTTGTCTGTTGTCTGTTTTCTATCCTGTGGATAGTGTAGAGGAATGTTGGTATGATCTCTCGGACAATATTCTTCGACTAACACTAGGCAAACAGAATATGGACGAATTCTATTTTTATAGAATTCTGTATCTCCTCTAAAGCTTCTTCACACCAGGATTATGGGAAGTAAATCTTCCTAAGGCGGCGAATCTAGCCTTAAGAACGAGGTGTAACACTCTAGATTTGAGCGCATCCCTCCTTTTCCTGAAATGAGTATTGATTGTTCACTTTCAACACCGAATCGGCCAAGCTCCAAGGTCCTCAGAAGCCACAATGTTGCGAGGAACTCATGAGTGCAGAAAGTATTGTAGCTGGATCTTGGCTCAGGCATAGTCAGATTGATTTTAGACAATTGCCAAGTCCACACCCAAAAGCAAGGCTTCCAAGGAATCACAGATAGAGGGGATTCCACTATAGGTTGAGCAGTGTCACCAGTGACCACAAGATGAGTTCCTAGAACAACTTAGTATCACAAATAACAACGAAAAGAGTGAACAAAGATATAACTGGCCAGACCATGGACTCAAGAGCGATCAACTCCAGCGACTCCAGACATAAGAGTAGATCACCTGAAAGGAAATTCACCAAAACTGATCCAAAAACTGATCCACAAAACGTAGTTTTGAAAGAGTTAATTGGCCAAAATACCAAAAACTACCAAATCCATCAATGCTGGTGCTTTCATCATGAAAACTGGCGTGGAAACATGGGGAGTTCTGCCTGCGAGTCGTGGGTGACGGGACTTTCGTACCAATGAGGAACTTGGCTGTCTACTTCGGCTCTTACTGAGTCGACCATGAACGGTCCCCTCTAGTTACCAAAACTGGAAACCATTCATATGGTTGCCCAAAGTTCATTGCCTGTGTTTCGGGCATGGGTTTTTGATGACTTAGGACCTGAAAATAAGGGTGCTGATTTGGGGTGGATCGTGACATTATGGCGACATTTGTTTCGTGGATTTCTATCCAAAGAAGAAGGTCGACCACTTGAAACCGAGTCACTCATGCAGCAACACGTTCAGTCACCGTCAGTCACCGTCAGTCACAGTCAGTCACCGTCAGTCACAGTAGACTAATGCAGCGTCAGACCATGCAAAAGTTTCCAAATGTTTAGACTCGTACTTGAGTCCAATCGTTGGTCCAATGACGTACCAAAGTCTTGGGCAGCTCCAAATATTTGTTCAACGGATTCTTTTCTGGAGAGTTCCAGCTCGTCGCTCAGTCTTCAAATCAATTGGCGTAATGCTTCATTACAATTCAATATTCTGAAATGCAAAGTCAGTACGATTGCCCTGGAGGTACCACGGTTGGCAGACTTGTAGTACCAATCTGTTAGACCTCGTGTAGGAGTTTGTCTTTGTAGAAAAGTATATCACGTGTATATTCGAATACTGTCATATGCTTAGAGGCATCCCTGACGGTTTAACTAGTCCCGAACCTTCTAGTTCTTTGCTTCTATTTTTATACTTCCTTCCGGTTCGGGTAACCCTTGAGGCATTTCTTGAAACAGTTTGGGATGTGAAACATTGATGTTGCGAAACATCGCAACAGATGTGAATCATTGCTGTTGTGAAACATCGCAACATCAATGTTTCACATTGGCCCGGACAAGTCCGTATCAGGAGTTCTCGCTGGTGCATATTACAAGCGTCATCTTGCTTGGTGCCCAGCGCCCAATATTTAAACACTAACCTCCACCCTCTCATATTAAAGTCTCGTTAGCAGAATCGACACTAGATACTCAGGAGTGTTCAGGATTTTTCCCACAGGTCAAAATGGACAGAATTGACTTTGCACGGACGAGACTGACTTTGCACGGACGGGGAATTTGCACGGACGGGGACTTTGCACGGACGGGACTGACTTTGCTGCAAATTTGGAGTGGTGTTGTGTGACATCTGGGAAAATCATATGCGCTGCTTTATGGTTTAGCATCTATCAAGTCACAGGGATATGTAAGTTGTATCTCACAAGACCAATGTTCTAAACAAAGTGAGAACTCTTCCACTCCTAACATGCGCATAGTTCTTCATGTTGAAACCGGTAACAAGGTGAGTGTGCTGTAAGTCCCAAGGCTTGCAGAGATGGCGCGGTGAAATAGACCTGTTTTCATATGCACCGGTGGTTATTACAACTGCTGAGAATGTGGAGGTAGACGCATATAATAGGAGGTCTGGGCCATTTCCGTGTTTTTAATATTCAATCCAATGCATCTGTCTGAGGGTCCCAAGATGTCTGCAAGAGCCACCCACCAACTGACCCGAGCTGATGATTCTGCAATAGCCACAAAATACATTCTCTTCACCTGAAGGCTATTCTGGGGGAACTTCTGGGGGAACTTCTGGGGGCACTTCTGAAGGCAATTCTGAAGGCAATTCTGAAGGCAATTCTGAAGGCAATTCTGAACGAAATTCTGGGGGCACTTCTGGGGGCACTTCTGGGGGCAATTCTGAAGGCAATTCCGAACGAAATTCCGAACGCAATTCTGACACTTCTCCTACTTCGCCTGGACTGTTATATCTTGCCCAGACTACGTCAACAGTGCCTTGGAGTATACATTACACCATGGTTAATCTATGGTCCACCTGCCGCTTGCTTGAATGTGGATCATGGTTACCTAATCTACACACTCCCAACGTGCACATAGCTCTTCCTGGTTCATACCTTATCCCGAAGCACTCTCGGTCCCTACATGCTTGATATTGGTTCATAGTAACCCTCATTCAAATGTTTCCTATACCTGAAAAAGGCCTTATCAATTCTGGAAATAATCCTTGCTTTTTGACTATTATAGTGTCCTGCATATACCCCAGCGTGTCCTCACTTTCTGCCTTCCACTCTCCCCTCACACCTACTACAAGCAACTCCACATCCACTACCAAATCGACTATACCATATCAACTATACCCACAGTCATATTTCAGCATCCTGGATCTATCACCGCTTTCCCACCTTCAAATCTTCGTGTCGTCTTGGTGGTGTATTGAATCCCATCACTGTCCTACTAAGTTACTATCCTATTGATCAGTTTCCCACACTTATCCCTGCACTAATACCTACACTCTTTCCTGCACTAACCCCATATATTTGGCGGCTTACTGTTTCAGCTGAATTACTACCTACCAACTGGTGTACGGGTGTACCACTCTAGTGTCCTATAAACTTCCCGTCTTTGGAACGATTCACCATAGTGTACTCGTCAGGATCGACTTTTGAAACTGTTGACTTAGTGTATTATTGTTGTCGTGTTGATTTCGCATTGAGTCACTAACCGCCAATATTACCCCTCAAGTCACCATCGATATCCCTGAATCGACATACTCAACCGTTAACTCGTGTCTGTAAAGTCTATTGACTTCCTATCATACAATTAGTGACCTGTTGAGTGCTTGACTCACTATCCTTTAACTAGTGACCTATCTACTTTCCTATTGCACTTGAGCATTATCCACTAGGTCATAATATTTGGTGTCCCGTTAAGTTAGTACCTATCAAGTACGATTTCTTCGAGTTTCATCCTATTCATCAAACTATTGAACTATTGATTGTCATTGATTTTCATTGATTGTCATTGATTGTCTATTGACCTACTATCGCATCTACTGCTGGCTACGGTTACTATCATTTTGAGCTAGACCATTGCTACTATTCAATTGAATAATACTAGTGTTAATTGAATCGACTTACCTGATTGGCACCTGATTCATTCACTATACAATCAGATGTTTTTTGCACGGCGACTATACTCCAAGCCCAAGAACGATACGTTTTCGTTGGCCGACGCTCTAGGCCTCTTGTCGCCTTCCCGACAAGCCAAAACTGCGTCTGCATATAAACCGTCGCTTCTCCAGAACCTCCATAAGGGTTCTGTGGTTGAACAGTTCAAAGAGCTAGACCAGGGTCTTGCAGCTGAGTACCCCGTGTCTTCAGTCAACCACAAAGAACTTTTTGATTCTCTAGTGGTGGATTTACAGGCCGTCAATGCGCTTTTACCCAAAGGACCTCCGCAAAAAAGCTTGATTGGTCATATCAAGAGTTTGGAGGATGAAGAGGAGCTTTTGGAGCTTCTCAAACTCTCGTACTACGAAAATAAGCTTTCCTTACAGCTATTCTCAAAGTTTCTCTTGAACAAAAACCTTCGGACGCTCTCCCGGCTTCCATTCGACGTTAGAAATTTGGATAAGACTGTTTTCGAGAAAAACGGATGGTCTAAAACCAATTTCGTTGAGTTGAAGATCTTGCTCTTGAAAAAGTACCATGATTTAAAGGCGCCGTTGAGTATAGTCAAGATTCTAAAAGAAAGCTTTGAGGAGGAGTTCATGCCGCTTATAAAATCGCATGCTCTACTGCCTTTTTACGAGCGCATTGTGTGGAAGTTCTACTT
Organism: Metschnikowia cubensis; assembly: GCA_002374405.1. Lineage (NCBI taxonomy): Eukaryota > Fungi > Ascomycota > Pichiomycetes > Serinales > Metschnikowiaceae > Metschnikowia > Metschnikowia cubensis. The sequence continues at coordinate 30,149 of NKZA01000145.1, forward strand.
TGACTTTATGGAGCTGTCGCTAGCGAAGGTGGTGCACAGGATGGATCACATGAGACACTCTTTCTTGATCTGGGAGGCTTCTGCACAGGACGCAGAGCTCATGAGTGAAGTGATTTCAAAACAGCACGAGTTCAACCTGCTCCAAAAACTCTTTGTTGAGTTGGCGTCTTGGATGCAGGACCCCTCTTCAATAGGGGAGACAAAAAGCAAAGCCTCAGAATACGCCAAATTTCTATCGTCACTTAAATCAGTTTCCGCGAAGTTCAAGCTTTATGACGTCGAACCAAGCGATGATGTGACTACGCGAGCAATGGCATATTCGTTGATCCATAAACTCGAGGCTTGTGTGCACACCCACTACCCCAATTGGACGAACGACGCCTTTTTGAAGCCCTACATGGATAAGCTCCAGAAAACGCGAGTGTATATGATCCAGCAGGGACACGAAGAAGCCAAAGCCGGTTCTTTGGCCGACAACATCCGATACGTCTAAGTGGTGTGGTCACATTGCTACTTTAGTGCTACCGACTACTTTAGTAATACGCTATGCTATGGTGGTATGGACTATATGGAATGACTAGGTTTGCTCTAGACAGGTCGCTGATTATAGCACTCTACAGAGCTGTACAGATACCGGTCTACATCCATTAGAGACTACTCTATGCTCAGAGGCCGAGACAGAAGTCAACTACTGATACTGATATCAGAGTTTTGTGGGCAGCTACTTAACTCCTACCAATATGGAATAGTATGTGGATTTAAAGAGCCTTCTGAAGCTTAGCGAATAGCATCTTACAACAGATTATGGATAGCTATTCCTCTTTTCAAAAAAGTGTGAACGACGGAATCGGACCATCCAGGACAAACCCAGAACACGTCTTATGGTGGGCTCAGTGCCAGCTTATCTTTAGCTGAGGCTGTTTGCTCATTCTTTTACTCAGTCAACTCCTAAGGCCATTTTGAATTTCCAAACACCTAATGGATTAAGTGATACCGATGTTGTTGGTCCCCATCTTCTCCGTCCCTTTGGCTGCAAAGCCACAGTTATGCTTTCAACAGAACAGCCGAAAAGAAGTTCACCCACAAGTTTACCCGAGGTCTGGTCGTGGACGTAGTCTTGATTGTGGTGGTCATAATGATTGTTAGACTCTCGAATACGTCTAATACCGGGAGTTATGTTCATTCGTTGGTGGATGCCCAATAAGTGCGAATCCGACTATGCTAGCTAGCCAGTGAATACCAGAGACAGAAGCTGCGCGGTTGAACGCCGTGTCACGGCATAAGGTGAATCGATGCAACACTCGGGTTGTGGTGCCTGGGATGAGTCATTCGCAGGCTCGAAAGGTACCTGTATGTGACAATCCAGGGTAGGTCTAACAATGATGTGTTACATTCTTTTCAATACAAAAGAGGTGCTGGTCGTCTCACCCATTTAGTGCTTGAAAGAACTGGACTCTACTAGTCCATGTGGTGAAATATGGAGTTGGCCATTCTCTATCTAAACGAGTACCTAGCATTACGGGGAAGAGGTACGTCGGGGATTGGTGATGTACAGGCCCGTCAATAGGGCAGTGGACATTTTGGACAATTCAGCTGTACAAGCCCTGGAGGAGTGGAGAGTATAAGACCTGGCTGCGGCCCTTTCTTGGACTTTGGTGTGTGGCACGTTTACATACGTCTGCATATCAATAATATACACTTGCTGGAGTTATACCTACTGGAGTTATACCTACTGGAGTTATACCTACTGGAGTTATACCTACTGGAGTTATACCTACTGGAGTTACACCTACTGGAATCTAAGGTGGAAAATATGGAAGTCTGGAACTGCAGTTGCTGCAAAACATGATGAATTGTGTATCATCAGAGAATGTTATGTCGGTAACGTAGCGAAATTTCTATTCGTTGATGTTAAGCGGGGAACCTTAGTAACTTGCGGGAAGCGTCTCTCCACTAGAACAATGGACCTGGACCAGAATTCGAAGGACCTGTCTCAAGTGCCAGGACAGCCGGACGCCTGAAACGGTATTTACACTGGACATCGTAGGGTCCATAGTTTCTAGAGGTAATGACCAGCCAAGTGGATCTAACAAGTATTACACTATAGTACTACAGGTTACTACAGTTACAGTGACTACTGGCTTATAGTGACTACTGACCACTACAGTGACTACAGTGTTTTTGAAAACCATTCAAACCAACACAGCAAAATGTTTCGTACTCCTCCGCACAATCTTTCAAACCAAATGTTCACACCAAATTTCATTAGAATTCAACATTCTGAAATGTTGAATCTGATGATTGTCTTGTATGTAGTACCTTTGGGGTCATTTAGGAATCTTGTAATATTCATCAAGGGTTAAGACGAATGGAACTGAAGTGTGACGGGTAGGAAACTCTCTAAAATATTGGTTTGTATAATTTGCTAGTGTGGTTTGAATTGTTTATCGTGCGGGTTTGAATAGTTTTCAAAAACACTGTATGACGCAAACCTCCAGACTCAAGATTCAAGAATATGGAATTCTAACGAAGGTTGGTGTAAACCACGTGATTTGGTTTGAAAGACTTTGTCAAGGGATACGAAGCATGTTGCATTATTGGTTTCTGTAATATTGCTAGTGTGGTTTGAATAGGTTTCAAAAACACTGTACACCAACTTTCATTGGAATTCAATATTCTGAAATGTTGAATTTGGAGGATTTTCTTATATATTTAATAAATTTAGGAGTCTTGCAATATCAACCAAGGGTCTAAACGGACGGAATGAAGTGAAAGGGGTATTAAAGTCTATAAATTATTGGTTTGTTTAATATTGCTATTGTGATTTGAATCTTTTTATCGTGCGGGTTTGAATAGTTTCGAAAAACACTGTACTGTCAATTGTTTCTGGTGCGACTACACTGTCCACTGTTTCTGGTGCGACTACTACTCTGTTTCTGGTGCGACTACTACTCTTTTTCCTGGTGCGACTACTACTCTGTTTCTGTAGCAACTACTACTCTGTTTCTGGTGCGACTACTCGCGTACCTGTGGCTACTACTCTCTTTTACTGCGACAAATCTGCTGTGCGACTATGAAGGTGATTGGCGACCGCGAAATCGCAGCATACCTCGTGGCGCAGCTCTCTCTCGAATCCCTCGTCGACGTCTACATGCCGCTTCTCGTGGAGGGACTCCGCAACTATGAGGCTCACCCCGAAGGCCTCCCTGAACGGACGGTCAGGGCGTCGGCTACCCCGGGCTCCGACTCCACCCACTTGTTCATGCCCTGTATTCTTGCACACACCATTGGGGTCAAGGTGATCAGTGGGGGGGCGTCGAACCTGCGCAAGAACTTGGGGTTTCAGGGCAGCATTTCGGTGTTGGACGACTATACGGGGGAACTCGACGCGGTGTTGAATGCAAAGACAATCACTGCTTTTCGGACCGCCTTGGCCAGTTCCATCGGCATGGTCAAGGTCTTTCCGCCGCAAGGAAAGAAGCTGGAGGAAGAGGGAGGGAATGGGAAAGAGGTGGTGGTGTTTGGGGCAGGCCCTCAGAGTTTCTGGCATGTCATCATTACCGCCAAACTCTATAGGATTTCGAAGGTCACCGTGGTTAGCCGGAATGTGCAATCTGCACTGAAATTGGCCCAAGAAATCCAACCCCACCTTGATGCGGAAGTAGTGGCTTTGGGTGTGGACGATCCCATGGTCAAACCTAGCGTGCATGCGTGCTCCATTATCTTTGGCTGCACTCCGTCCACCGATGGCATTATTCGGGACGAGTACATCTTGAAAGACGGCTCCCGAAAGTACGTGTCGTTGATTGGCTCCTATAAGCCACACATGCACGAGATGGACCTTGAGTTCATGAAGACTCAATATGCAGACGGAACCAAGATCCTTGTTGACTCCGTATCTCATTGTCTTTCGGAGGCCGGCGAGTTGATCCAGCCCAAGATCCCCAGTTCTCAATTGGTGCCGTTGTCGAAATTGGACTCATTGGATGTGACTGATGCCGTGACGCAATCGGGCGTGGTGTTGCTGAAGATCGTGGGGTTGCTGGTCATGGATATAGTCATAGCCAAGTACCTCAGCAGAGAAATCAAGGGTACCGACACCGACTTTGACTGAGCCTTTCATTATGAGCTATCATTGGGAGTCAACAGTCACTGAGTCAACAGTCACTGAGTCAACAGTCACTGAGTCAACACTCACTGGGAATCAACACTCACTGGGAGTCATCACTCACTGGGAATCAACACTCACTGCGAAGCAACAGCCTCCGTTGTCGACTATCTGAATAGAGATTTCGAAGTTGTCTACACAATTGGCCTACTCTGGGGATTCTCATGTATGAAATGGAACTGTCGATGTTGAACAGATGCCTGCATATAAAGCCGTACCAAGAATACCCATTGTAGACTACCCTTGCCAGAACGACGGTCCATGACCACCTTATGTCTTCTGCTGACCAATTGGTGCTATGTACTTACTGTTGAGCGTTGTCATAGCATATTCCTGCATATCACTGTTTCGTCTAACCTGCTTATATGCAGTTCCATGAAACATGCAGTATATTGGAGATGTATTGGTTCTGCACGCTCAACACACCTTGCAGAAAGTCCTGGCAGAATCTTCTTTTACCTCTGTGTAGGTGGTACTGCACACAAGACGCCCTTACCTCGCTACTTATCTCCACAGCAAGTCCCGCTCACATTCCAACTTGAACATGACCCAAAACCCCGGGAAAAAAAGCATGTTTCCCGACCCACCGCAAAAGGGCCACGTGGCCTTTGTTCTTGTGTTTCTTCTTCTCAATCTCGTGCATGTTTTGGGCCTTAGTCTCCCCCAAGCACCCATTTCGTTACCCCAATTTGAGCAGAGTGAATATCTCCCTGAATCCCCCAACGAATCCCCCAGAATTGGTGCTCAAAATGCAGCCTCCATTGACGCTACTGAAAATGGTAAAAATCAAGCTAAGAACGGCGCCAAAAAAAATATCATCTTCATGGTCACCGATGGAATGGGCCCTGCCTCACTTTCATTGGCCCGCTCGTTCAAGCAGTTCCGTGATAATCTCGACATTGGAGATATACTTACTTTGGACAAGTATCTCATTGGCAGTTCCAGAACTCGGTCCAATGACAGTTTGGTGACGGACTCGGCCGCAGGTGCCACCGCTTTTAGTTGTGCTCTCAAATCATACAATGGAGCCATTGGTGTTTCGCCCGATAAGGTGCCGTGTGGCACGATTTTGGAGGCCTTGAAGTTGCGTGGATACCTTACTGGGTTGGTGGTGACCACCCGGATCACGGATGCTACTCCGGCAGCTTTTAGCTCGCATGCCGATTACCGGTTCCAGGAGGACTTGATTGCGGAGCACCAGTTGGGCGAGTACCCGTTGGGCCCCATGGTGGACTTGATTCTTGGTGGTGGCCGGTGTCATTTTCTCCCCAAGTCGGAGGTTGGTGGATGCAGGGCCGATACACGGAACTTGGTGCAGGAGGCCCAGGCAAAAGGGTACCAGTATGTGGGTCTGAGGCAGGAGTTTGATGCCTTGGAAGGAGGAGACCAAGTGAGTCTTCCCCTTCTTGGGCTCTTGGCTCCAACAGATATCCCCTATGATATTGACCGCAATCTGCAGGAATACCCGTCGTTGGCCGAGCAAACCCGGACGGCATTGCGGGCCTTGAGCAAGGCGTCGGAAAAGTCCGACTCCGGCTTCTTTTTATTGGTGGAGGGATCCAGAATTGACCATGCAGGCCACCAGAACGACCCAGCAGCTCAGGTCCGGGAGGTCTTGGCCTTTGATGATGCCTTTAAGGAAGTGGTGGATTTCATTGAGTCCTCGGATGTGGAAACGGTGGTGATCTCCACGTCTGACCACGAAACGGGAGGCTTGGTCACCGCCAGACAAGTGTCGCCCACGTACCCGGACTACTTGTGGTATCCGGGGGTTTTGCTCAACAGCAGCCATTCGGGGGAGCACGTGACCAAGCAGATCTTGCGCCAGAAGACGCTTAGCCGGGAGCTGATGTTGAAGTATGTGCAAGGAGTGTTTGAGGCAGACATGGGAATCTATGACCATACGCACGAGGAGGCCGAAAGTGTGGTCCGGCTCTCGTCCAGTGCTGCCGACTTGCTTGACTACCTCAACAACATGATTTCGGTGAGGTCTCAGACCGGGTGGACTACACATGGCCATTCGGCAGTGGATGTGAATATCTATGCCTACTCCAACTCCAAGCGGATCGATGCAGAGTTGTACCAACGTGAGCCATACACTGGGCTTTTGGGCAACCACGAGAACATCGAGATCGGGGCGTTCATGGCCAAGATCATGGGCGTGGATTTGGCAAAGGTGACGGAATTGCTCAAGGACACCAAACACTCGCCAGGGTCTGGCGTCAACTTGAACTTTCTTGGACAGCACTCGGTAATGGTTCCCCAGGAAGATTAATGCGGTTATCTAACCGCAAGCTATAGAACTGGATGATTAGAATGTTACTAATATAAATGAATAATGTGATGTATAATTATGAGCACTGATGCGGACTTGTAGAGCTTGTCAGAATTGACCAGGTTTGTAGAGCTTGCCGGAATTGGCCAGGCTTATAGAGCCGGAATTGACCGGAATTGAGGGCCGCGGCCGGAATTGCCCAACTACAGAACCTTCAAAAGTCCACCACTCAACCTTTTTCGACTGAAAAAATATGTATAGTAATGTCCGGAATTCCAGGATTCCAACGAACCCATTTTGGAAACGATTCCATAAAAAAAATGGGTGTTTGCGTTGGGCAATTTTCTGCTGAGGTAGCCGGGTGTACGGGTGTTTTGATTTCTCACCAGAGCCAATTCCGAGGGTTGCACCCAAACTATATTCCATCCGTTCTAGACTGGTACTGCAAGACTCCCAGATGATGTCTCCAATGTTTCCAAAGTAGTGTATAGGGCCATACTCCCAGTATAAGGATCCAAATTTCGAACCAAAGTTGGTGTGAAGCTATACCCCATTTGAAAGACTGCAAAGGGTACAGAAAATTACTTGGTTTATTCATTTGTGCTAGTGTATTTTGAATCGTTTTGCCAAGCTGTTTGATTAGTTGAAAAAGCACTTTAGCTAAGTACTCACCCAATACAGTAAGTAAGTACCAGGAAGATGTCAGCCTGTATTAGCACGGAGTGGTAGTGTATGGTGAGGGTTTCCATAAAGACTACCAAAGACAGGAACTCTTATCCTGTTTCTTCTTATGTGTGTAAAAAATTCTGGTACAGCAGGCTCATTGTTTCTTTGTCCCCAATACTTGTGCGATGTATATAACTGAAATCTCTGACTGTGGCCTGTTTTTCTCCTCTATCATGAGCGAAACTCCCTCTTTATATACCACTGCACATAAATTCCGTTCCCGTACTTGTTAATCCCTGTCTAAAGTTCCGTACTTGTTAATCTCTGTCTAAAGTTCCGTACTTGTTAATCCCTGTCTAAAGTTCCGTACTTGTTAATCCCTGTCTGAAGTTAAACCGTATAACTCCTGAAATAGTCCGTTACATCTTTCTGCACTTGTATATTCTTGGGAACCTTATGAGAATTGGCCCTTGGTATACACCACTTTTTTTCAGGTTCCGGAACGGTTCTGTCATTCATTTCTGTCTTAGATGTGCTATAGTGTACCAGATGCGTCTTGTGGTGATTTGTGATCTGCTCTAGCTAGAGGCAATCTCTACATAGCTGGGATTCGTGATCCCTTCCTCCTGTACCGGACTTGATAATCCTTGTCTAAATCCATACCAGACTACTCCTGGCCCAATCCGTTACATCTGTCTGCACTGGTACATTCTTGGGAACCTTATGAGAATGTTGCTTGAGCACTTCCTGTTGGGCCAGGAAGGGCTGAGAGCCAGTACCGGTCAGGTTCACCTTGTGCTATTGCTGAAGCTGAGTTGCATCTGGAGGTGTTGTTGAATGTTCGAGATCTGTTGTTGTTGTTTCTGAGATCCCATAGTTCTCTTTCTCTGAAACCCTGAATATGCAATAGGTAGATAATATAGGTTTTTGATGTTTACCACCTGCATTTATGACTGATTTGATTGATTTGATTGATTTGACTGAGTTCACTATTTGTACGACTGAGTTCACTATTTGTACGACTGAGTTCACTATTTGTATGACTGATTTAGACATTTAAAGACTACGAACAAGTGCTACTGATGCATGCTAAGGTATGAATTTATGTTGCTGTGGTAAATTCAGATGATGGTAGAGCTATGTTTTGGGACCGTCAAAGAGAACTCAAGTGACTCGTTTAACATGAGACGTGGAGTCTCTTCACTACCACAATGGTAGTCTCCATGAAGCCATCATTATAAAAGTACTATGATGCCCATTGTAGACTCCACTATGATGGCACTGGATAACCAAGACCACTAACAAAGACCACTAACCAAGACAACCACTAACATACAGATGACGCAGTGTAGTACAGTACAGTGACTGTGAAAGTGTAGTACAGTACAGTGTAGTACAGTCCAGTAGAATGTAGTACAGTGTAGTACAGTAAAGTGTAGTACAGTGTAGTACAGTAAAGTGTAGTACAGTGTAGTACAGTAAAGTGTAGTACAGTACAATGAAGTACAGTAAAATGTAGTACAGTGAAGTATAGTGTAGTACAGTGTAGTACAGTGTAGTACAGTACAGTACAGTCCACTAAACACCTATCGCGTCCAGACTCATAAATAACCAACACCTCCTCCACTCAGTGATATATACATCTCAGTGATATTTTGATACAGAATTAAAATTTTTGGAAATCATTCTTGGCAAGTTCGGCTTCATAAAAGAAACCCACAGAGCATTACAAAGACCACGACTCAAATAATACACTCTAAGTATATGAGTCTGTGACTTTTGTTCTTATTTGCTCACACCCAGACTCCTCAAACTAATTTTGTAATAAACCCTCCCACAATTTCATGATGCAAGCCTTGTTGAGTTATTATGAGTGTAATGAAAGTTTAAGTGCCACTTTAGTAGCGAAACGGCGAGTCACATTAAGAATTGATTCGAGTCTAATCTATATCACCCATCAACGCCCTACTATTTAAATTTCCGTCCTATTTTTTTCACTCAATATCCCCAAGCATCCACCCAACCCCACCCACATTTGATATTTGTTTAGTAACATTTGATATTTGTATAGTATGGTCCAGTAATTTCACGTGTAGTAACCAAACGACCCAGTAGGGTACTGTACACATGTATAGTTGAAGAGTTCAACATCAGATATGCATGCGAAGTCCAGATGGAACCCGAAGTTAGGCTCTTTGCTCCAGGCATCCGAGGCCACCAGGTCCGGCAATTAGAAATGCCTTATATTGTCCCTTCACTTAATACCCATTCCTGCATCCACGGCTCCCAACAAGACGTTCTTGTAAAAGACGAAACACTCGTACACCCGGTGTCCTCAACCAGCTTGTATGTTAGGCACAACTCAAGTGGGTGTTTTTGATGCCTCACTAGTAGTTTGCTAGCTGGTTCCGCAAGAGAACTGAAGTGGCATATAACACTGAGGGACATGTTGCCGAAAAACTGTCTACCAGAACGATGGCCATTGAAGATCCACTATACAGTGTTTTTCATAACTATTCAAATAAGCGCAGCAAAATGTTCAAACCATACTAGCAAAATTAAACAAACTGATAAGTCAAAAAGTTTTGTCCTTATGACTAAAAAAATGCTAAGGATCAAGGACTTGAAATAAGCGGTTTATGTAAAGTCTTAATTCAATATTCAAAACAGTAACTTTTTGAATTATTAGTTTCTTTAATATTGCTAGTGTGGTTTGAATCTTTTTATCGTGCGGGTTTGAATTCTTTTGAAAAACACTGTAATTCAATTCCAATCACGTATCACAATATTTCGTGAAAGAATAACCTGACCATTGCAGATCCACTATAATTCAATTCCAATCATGTATCACAATATTTCGTGAAATACAGTGTTTTTGAAAATTCTTCAAACCAGCGCACCAGAATGTTTCGTACTAATTACAAAGTCTTTCAAACCAAACGCTCACACCATCTTTCATTAGAATTCACTATTTGAAATGTTAAATCTGGAGGATGCTTTATATGTAGTAGATTTGGGGTCATTTGGGGTCATCTGGGGTCATTTGGGGTCATTTAGGAGTCTCTCAATATTAATCAAGGGTTAAAACGGACGGAACTCAAGTGGCACGGGTACGAAACTCTTTAAATTATTGGTTTGTATACAGTATTTTTTAAATCTATTCAAACCCGGGGCGTTAAAACAATTTAAACGTCACTAGCAAATTTAACCAACCAATAATTCAAAAAGTATCGTACCTCTTCAGTTCGATTCCTTTCGGTCTTGAGCCGGTTTTGAGCCCTGACTAATATTGCAAAGACTCCTGAATTTATATAAGACAATCCTCAGATCGACGTTTCATCACATTGAATTTTATTAAAGCTGGTGTGAAGCACCACGCCATTTGGCTTGAATCTTTTTATCGTGCGGGTTTGGATAGTTTTAAGAAATACTATAAACGAATTGATGAGTCAAAACGTTTCGTACTGATGACTTAAAAATTCTAAGGATCAAGGGCTTGAAATAAGCGGTTTATGTGAAGTCCTAATAAATATTCAACACAGCAACTTTAGAATTATTGGTTTCAATTTTGCTAGTGTCGTTTGAATTGTCGGGTTTGAATGGTTTAAAAAAATACTGTATACAGTGTCTCTCAAAACTATTCAAACCCGCGCAGCAAAACTATTCAAACTAACGCAGCAAAATTAAACAAACCAATGGTTCAAAAAGATTCGTACCCCTCACAGTCTTTCCAACCATGGCCTAATGTTTTACACCAACATTGATAAAGTTCATTATTCTGAAATGTAAATCTTGAGGATTGCCTCATATGCATTTGGGGTCTTGCCGTACCAGTCAAGGCTAAAACGAACAGAACAGAACTGGAGAGGGTTCGAAACTTTTGAATTGGTTTGAATCGTTTTGTCGCACTGGTTTGAATCATTCTATCTTCTTGGTTCGAAACATTTTGTCGGGCGAGTTTGAAACATTCTGTCGCACTGGTTTGAACAGTTTTGAAAAGCACTGTTTGAATAGTTTTCAAAACCACTGTACAGTGCTTTTCAAAACTGTTCAAACTAACGCAGCAAAACTAAACAAACCAATACAGTGTTTTTGAAAACTATTCAAACCAGCGCTGCAAAATGTTTCGTACAGTGTTTTTCAAAACTATTCAAACCGGGACGAGAAAAAGATTCAAACCACACTAGCAAAATTAAACAAACCAATAATTTAGAGTTTCCTACCCGTCACACTTCAGTTCCTTTCTCCTTAACCCTTGATGAATATTGCAAGACTAAAAAATATACATATGGGGCAATCATCAGATTCAACATTTCAGAATCTTGAATTCTAATGAAAGTTGGTGTGAACATTTGGCTTGAAAGACTCAACGAAAGAATACGAAACATTTTGCCGTGTTGGTAATAGTTTCGAAAAACACTGTTCTGCAAAACTCATAAATCTACATATGAGCCAATGCTCAAGATTTACATTTCAGAATATTCTTCAAGGATGGTGTGAAACGTTTACGCCATGGTTTGAAAGACTGGGAAAAGTGGTATAAACGTTTTTTAATCATTGGTTTGTTTAATTCCATTTTCATTTACATATTTATCTATTTATATATTAGTAAAGTTTAATATGGTAAATGTTAGAATTTTCTTTAAGACATCTTCACTAACATTATTTATAATTTAATATATTAATAGATTAATATATATTAAACACTAATTCATATTTAGATAGAAAATGAAAAAGTGTTTTATATCTATACAAATAAATAAAATTATGTAGTTGTACAGTGTTTCTTAAAACTATTCAAACCAGCCACCAAAATGGTTCGTACCCTTTCGACCAATCTTTCAAACCAAATGTTCACATCAACTTTATTAGAATTCAAGATTCTGAAATGTTGAATCTGATGATTGCCTTATATGTAATAGATTCAGAAGTCTTGCATTATCAGTCAAGGCTCAAAAGAGATGGAACTGGAGTGAAAATCGTACGATACTTTTTGAATAATTGGTTTGTTTAATTTGTTAATGTGGTTTGTATCATTTTATCTTGCGGGATTTGAAAAACACTGTATATTAATATATTATTATATTATTAAATTGAGTTGATAATCATATATAGATATTTATACCGTAAGATATTTAAATTATTAGGTTTAATATTATATAATATAATATAATATAAGGATATTTTCATATTATTAGTGATATAATAAATTAAGTTTTATTTTTACATTTAAATTAACTGAAGTTCAATTAAAAGTTTTATAAACTATAAAAAAATTATAAATTAAAGATTTAATAAATATACATTATCATTATATAAATTACTTAATAGTAAAGGAGAAGGAATAATTATGGAATATAGTAAAATTAATAAAAGATATAAAAGGAGTTATTTTATAGNAAATTAATAAAAGATATAAAAGGAGTTATTTTATAGGAATAACAGATTTAATTCTTTTTAACCTAACCTTTTATAATATCTATGATTACTTTACTTTACTTTATTTTTATCTAAAAATAAATTAGACTTTTTTAAAAAAGACGCTTCACACCCGCACGATAAAATTTCGTACTCCTTCGAAAGTCTTTCAAACCAAATGGTACAGTGTTTTTCAAAACTGTTCAAACCCGCTCGATAAAAAGATTCAAACCACACTAGCAAAATAACAAGTCAATAATTTAAAGAGTTTCCCACCCGTCATACTCCAGTTCCTTTCGTCTTAACCCTTGATGAATATTACAAGACTCCTAAATTTATTACATACAAGATAATAATCCAGATTCAATATTTCAGAATCTTGAATCCTAATGAAAGTTGGTGTGAACATTTGGTTTGAAAGATTGTGCGAAGGATAGTCAAGAAGATGGATGAAAAGGACGCATTGCCTAATTCTTTCGCCGTGCAGTTCATCCAAATTGGTGCCGACCCCAAGGCGAAAAAGCACTTGGACTACTTGGACGATAAACTTGATCACTTAT